>JARTUT010000136.1:0-57298 GCA_030674115.1 Micraspis discolor | reverse complement strand
CTGTAAATTTCTAGTTTGGAGACAAGACTCTGTATATCCTCCAATAGGGTGTAATCACAGACGTCTACTGGAAAGGTTCAATGGACAAACATTGGAGAACAGGAGGGCTGTATTAGCCCTTAAAACTATTTACAATTTGCTGAATAACAGGATTGATTGCCCGGCATTGTTGGAGAAGTTACCAATTTTTATTCCACGGTTAGAAACTAGAGGTAGACATTTGTTTTATTTGAACTCTGGTAGGACTAATCTGAACCTGCAATCACCAATTAATTTTATGTGTAATATTTACAATACTGTGGCTGATAAGTGTGATGTAACTGTTGATTCTATAGATAAAATAGTGGACATATATGTTAATTCTATTGAGTAGAAATTTTTTGTTCACAATGTTCTGTAAAATTTTGTTTTTTTCTCATGGGGTCAGTTGATATTCGCTTGGATTTTTTATGCTGATGGGTTTGGTCATTTTAATGTTTAACATTACAATTTTTTTGTTTCATGCCTATGCTGTCATATGTTAGTATAAATTTCTGATGATTTATCACAATTTTCCTGTAATTGGGTGTTAACCTGTTGGAAATAAAGGACTTATTATTATTATTATTATTATAATATAAGACACGAATCCATATGAACTAAGGATATTTTTGTAGTCCTCCACTTCTTTATCATTTTCATCCAATAAATTCATATTTATATCACCTATTAGACAAAGCTATATTCCCTATTATTAGTTGATAGTAAATATTCATTCAATCCCAAATTGAAATTTTTTCGGACAGGTGGCCGGCGATCTGTATAAAGATGTTATCATGTACCTGTCCAATGGCGTCTCAATCCCCAGTTGAATACATTTGGTCCGCCCAATACTCAACACCTCATGAATGGTTGTAAATATACCTTGAATTATCTGAGTAACATGAGTTTTTGTTATTTGAAGAAAATTTGAAATTTCATCTCGAAAGGTCTCAATACAAAGTAGATTACTTTAGCAACTGTTAGTATTAGTATCAACGAATTTTGTCTTCGTTTTCACCCAATTCTGGTAAATCTAACGAAGTATCTGCAGATATGCAGTTATTGGGCTGATTGTTGGATATTCAGGCAGAAATATTCATTCCGCAGCACGGCCTGTGTTCTCATTTCAATTAATTGGTGGAAGGGCCATGTTCGTTCCGACTGCAATGCATTTAAATGCAAGTTTCCAGAGTTCGCTATGGAGTAGTAATCGTCATGTTCTTCAGTTTCCACTCCTCAGCTTAATTAACTCTGAATGTTTCCAAATACATGATTCTAGGGTAACAAGGGTTTCGTGGAATATTGAATCTGTGGTTTCTGATCCTTTCGGTAGCTTGAAGATACGGTACTAGTAGAAGTTGGCGCTAGACGGGAAGTCTGCTTAACATATATCCCAAGAAGTTACATAATTAGCTGAATAAATTGATATTATTGGAAGGAGATATCATTCCATGGGTCGAACGTTTACTGGAAATCCTTTATGTCTTTGTGGTTAGGATTGCAATGTTCCATCAAGGTTAAGGAAGAGGGACATACCCTGTATTTTCCTTGAATTAAGAGTGTCACATGAAATCTCCGCCGTATTGGTGAGAACTGGCGTGACCCTGCGGTCCGTCAAAAATTTCAATTCTCAATGCTTTCACACATACGATTTCTAGTCACATCGGTCGCACTCACAAATGCAGTTTCAAGTGAGGGAGAATTAATCAAAATGGTTCCTTAGCGGTAAAATGAAGTTTTTTGACAGAATCTAGGAAAGCACTGAGGTGAGTTTTGGAAGAAGGGAATTTGAGCGTCGAACAAAACTATAAGTAGTTATATTTAATTTGAATTATTGGTTTGTTCATTCATCGTGGCGGGTGTATTGGTATCACATTGTTCCAGAATACAGAAAAAGGACCCTACAACAAGCGCGCTATAGCTCCTGGCCTCACTTCAGTGCTCTTCTAATTTGTTTTTATATACTGTGTAGCTTTTCAGTATTGCCTTTGAACAGCACTGCTTTATAAATGGAAATATTATTTCTCCAAAGAAATCATCATTTTCCCATTCAGAGTTTTGTAAATATATTATCCAATATTTTGATTTTTAATTTAATAAGAGAAACTAGTGATTGAATATCCATGTTGGGTGAGTTTAGAGGGAAATTTTTCAATATTATGACTTTTCCTGTTGAAATTGGTTTCTCGGCTTCATTTTTATTGATGGTTAGGTGGTGTGAAATTATTATTTGCCCACACTGTAAAAAATAGTTCCTCATCTCAAACCATATTAATTTGTCTCAAGTACTCTGTACGTTTGAATACAGCCAAATGCATAAAGTACTTGACCTCTACCGCCCTCTACGGTTGAGAATGGCGTTTACCCTAAATAAAAGTTTCTTGAGTTAAGAAACTGATTAGTTTCAACCAAGCTCAGAGTTTTTGACTCAGGTGGTAAAAAATTTGATCCAACGGTAATATTATTTAGTATGTAACTATTGATACTTTTGGTAGCATAAAAATTTTGGTTTCATGTAAATAAATATTACATTTCACTGAAACTCGATTTGCAGTTGATTTAAAGGATCTTAGTTGAATGGGTCGAGAATTCAGTCGATAAAAATGATAATATCTCTTATGTCAAGTGAAAGTTTCTTGGGTTAAGAAACTGATTGATTTGAGCTAAATTGAAGGGTTTTGACACTAGCAAAGGAATAATTTGATAAAACAAAAAAATATTTTTATGTAATCATTATTTTTCTTCACAGAACAATAATTTCTCTTTATATTAATAAATACCGCAATACCGCGGCAGACCATGAGTTTCGTTGGAAGTTGCAGAGAGGAAGCGAGTATACCTCAAGCGTCAACCGTCTGCGTCGTAAAGACAACAGTTCCCATCACGTCGGGGACACCAATGTAGAATCGAAGGAATTTATCCCTACTTATGCGTTTCGTCCCTGGCGCACACATTTGGACTCATCAGTATGGCTTGTGTGCGCCATGCCATAGACGCATGGGTTAGAAGTTTTGAGGAAGCCGCCGGGAGTTGAACCCGGCACCTAGTACCTAGTCGGTGTGTAACTTGAGCGCAAACCTCTAGGCCACCGAAGCGCTGTGAACTAAGCTATGCGTGGCTATATAGAGTGCCGCCAAGAGATCCCTATACACTCCCTCTGCCGCTGACAGAGTTCCGCTACAATAGCTATAGGCCAGGCAGTGGGTTATCATCTCATCCCTGTCATCATCCAATACCAGATCACCCGGTTCTCCACCAACACAAAGATATTTGGCTTTTCTAAGTTGACATTTAAGCCCCACTTCTCGTATTCTTCAATTAGCTTACGCATCATGTATTCCATGTCATCTTTATCACCGGATACAACAATATTGTGAGTAAAATGCACAAATAATTGCATTTAAATGGGATATATTTAATATAAAAGAGATAGAGTTTTGATTTAATTGCAGCCAATATAAAAAAATTGCTACAATTAATTCGTTTTATTAAATCAATTACGCAATATTTTTTTTACAAATGTCACTTCATATTGCAACAATTATATGTTCAATTTTATTCAAATATTTATAGTTTTCTTCAAGTAAATGAGGCGAATAATATAATCTCACGAGATTCTTGTCTCAAGAAACTGTAGTCGTTGCATCAACTGACAGAATTTACGACAACCGTACCTTCGTTCTATTGAACAAATAAAAATGAAACGAACGAATGGTTTCGTTAAAACCTATTTAGAATAATGTATTTGTATCAATCAATTATGGATATTGAGACAAGTGCATAAACAATTTCTTGTAATTGTATGTTTATGTTGAATCAGTTGTTTCTTTCATTTCGCTGAAATGTAAAAAGTTTCAGGCGAATGTTTTAGCTGTTCTCTATAATCAACTAGGTTGTTTTAATCAAGAAAAATAGTTCATTCGGCGTAATCAATTTTAGATTAATTCAAATTAAAATGGTTTGATTGAAAAAAAAATTCTCAAACTCCTGAGGAGTTTGAGCGCAGAATTTTATTTTTACAGTGTAATAAACACCACCTCTTATTCTTCCTACTACTAACACTTTCACAGACATTTCCTGTCATTTCAAGGTAAAAAATAGCTTTCAAAAAGATGACAATATTTTAAGATGAAAATTTTCAATGCAAATTGAAATTTTATGAAACTTTTTCAAGAGCTACGTTTTTGCCTTGAAAACGGCAGAAGACGTCTGTTGAACGTTGATAGCAAGAGTAATAAGAGATGGTGGTTAGTACCAAACAATAATTATACACGAATTCCATCAACAACTTGAAGATAAGTTATCAAATGAATTGTGCACCTGATTTTTCCGTTAAGACACGCGACCAAAATCTTGCGGGGAACGCCACTGTTGGTGAAAGACGTCTTAATTATTTGGAGGAATTTGGAGATGGGGAAAATTTCACTGTTACTTGACATATATCGGATCTCTCATGTAACCTGAGTTGTGGAGTAAATTAATTTTTAATATTAATAGCTTGAAGTCGGTCAAATTGGTTCGTCCCTCCTTTGATCTTTTTATGTGACATAGTTTTCTAACCTTATGCCTCTATTGTTTTTATTACATCCATGCAATGTTAACTTCAGAGCATAGACAATTCTGCCAAAATTTATGGAAATATTACACACATATTACACAAAAATGATTTTTTATCACCTACTGCCAATTTTTATTGCTTGAGCTTGCTGAAACTGTCAGATTATATTTTTCTATTATCCTTGAGACATCGGTTCGGGAATGCACTTGTGATTGTTTTCCAAGTTTGTCGCCATGATACATTGTCATCACGCTCAAACTTTCAAATTAAAGCTGTAGTTCATAAACGTTGATCGAATGAAATTCCGTAAATTTGAAAATCCATTGGTCAATTTGACGAGTTTTGCGCGGTTATTCCAGAACAACACCGTGTTTTTGCTTTGCCCAAATGTCTGTAATTTTCGAATATCTAGTCTCATTGGGTATGAAAGAAGACAGAATCAAATTCGGTATGTCCATCCAGTAGACCGTATACTCTTTATCTTCTGAAAATGATGAGATTGATTTTCAGAATAGATGATCTGTCCGAATATCTCGGTCGAGTGCATTATTGGCCGAAATCCCTCCAATGGTTCAGGAGTTATAAGCATCTGAAATTTGGTTTCCGCTATAATACCCAGAATATCCGTTGGATCGAGTTTAATCTCAAATAATGTTGTTTATTTCAATTGATTACGTTCCCTGTAGTCTCTTGGGTCATATTAACTTTGGGGCGGCTGTCAAAAACGAAACAATTGGAAATTTCTCATCTCCTGGACTCTCTTATTTCTCCTCGAGCTTATAGAAAAAGCCCCGAATTATTCGTCTGAAATTAAAAATTTTTCGTAAAAGCGTAAAAAAAAAATGTTAAAAAGTCCGTCAGAAATTCCAATGCTCGATGTTTTCATAGAAACGCATTCGTTTGAAATCAGTTGGACGTATTAATTGAGTTTCAGATGGTGGAAAATTTATAGAAATTGTTCAGTTACGGTGAAATAATCTGTGTTGTCAAAATCCACAAGTCATTCTTGTTCTGAAAAAGCTTCATGTAATGCGCATACAAATCATTTATAGGTTTGAGAAGATTCGATTCCGAAGAATCTTCGTTTTTGTGGAATTTGGATTGTTGCCATACGCATTTGTTAAAGGTATTCTGCAGCTGTAATGGAAAATGTGATACTTTTCGCTACAGTTGAAAAAGCAGGACTTAAATGTACAAGATTCTGCAAAATGTGTAACGACATAACTTGTGAAAATGTCTCTGACCTGATAAACAGAATATAAATAAACTCTGATGTCGATGAAGACGAATGAGATTAGGATGACGCTGAGGGATATGATATTGATGCATTTAATTGAAGAATTATTAGTAAAAATGAAAAAACTGTTTTTCCTGATATTATTCGATGCAGAAACTTCAATTATTATTCATTAATGCTATTTCTCTTCAAATAATTACTACAGTTTTTTAATTAAACTCTTCTGCCTCATTACTCTTAAAATTTCTTTCTTTCGCAGAATTACTATTATTTTACTATCAGAAACATACCTACCTACGTCTAAATTATTATTCGTATATCGTATGCATCTTAAGGAAATTCAGCTAGGAATTTGTTCATAATTGCGGATGAAAACTATTTTAGTTTTTGAATTAATAAAATTTCAATTTCAATTTCGTCAAATTACAAAATTTATCCAATTTTTGACTTTTCTATTTTTCATAGTACTTGTAACCTCAATTGAAGAATCTATATCGCCTTCTAGCTAGCACATCAGATTAGAAAACCGAACATCGTTTTACCCAAACTGTCCGTTTCCAACCAACTCAACATTATATGCTAGATATCGATGTAATAAATGCAATACAATAACAAAACGAGTGGAGTCCAACTCTGGCGAATATCTACCAGATGTTTGGTTCAGCCTTCAGGTAGTCATTTCATCGAGCGCCAAATTTAAAATTCATTGGTACTAAAAAAATACGCTGTTTATCAGTATAGAAATTCACTTTCTAGAACGATAAAGTACATAATTTGGACTAGAATTTTCCGCTCTACAACTTTTGTTTAAAACTTTTTCTTACTAAACCTTCTAATTCGCGAAAATATCAGAAAAACTGTATTTTTCTCTATATTTTCAAGAATTTTTCAATGTTCCTGAAAATTTTAACACCTGCATTTTTGACCATATGTTTCTCTCATTATAACAATCAACATACAAAAATGCAGCTCTTTCCGAGAAAAAGTGATTTCAGCCCTTCCTTTACTGAACTACAAGTGATTTAGGTGACTATATTTTGAGGTAGTACAGTTTTAAGTGAAACAGGATTGTGGCTGAAATTGAACTGAACGACAACTGTTAGTTTGGTTAATTTCAATTCAGGATAATTGTAATTTGGAATGAAATAAAGAGAGATCAGTGAAGAAAAGATAATATAAATGGTTTTTTTTTTGAGTTGACAGGCCTATTTTTGTTTGGATGTTAGGTTAAAGGGATTTGAGCTTCGAACTAAACTTGAAGAAAACTGCCAGTAGTTATTCTTCAATTGAGAAATAGGTTTGATCGTTCATCGTGGCGGTTGTATTAGTAATACACAGAGTACGGGAAAAGACTCTAGAACAAGCGCGCAAAAGCTTCTAAACTCACGTCAGTGTTGTTCTGAATTTTTTCTCTTGGGTTTGGTACATTCAAAACTTCAAAGCTCTCGCTAAAGATGTGCATCAGATGACAGGCCAATACCAATATAGTAATTCAAGTTTGATAAGCATAATGAATTGATGGAATATAGAAAAAACAGCTTTGCATAGATCGGAAGCTTATCACAATAATAAGATAATAAAAAATTTATTTTACCTCATCTATGCGTATTGAAATTCGTTTTAGTTATTGTACCCGTTACAGATCTCGAATTGATATGAGCATTATAGTAGTATATATATTTTTGTAACCACCAGAACATTCTATCATTTTTATTGATCCCTGCTGAATACTCCAATAATCCTCATTCTCAGGAATCATAAAATGAACCCTCGTTGAATGAAGCCTTTAAAAAAATACTTTATATTAATTTGACGAAAATGAACAATCCCCAGTCTTTCCCTAATTAACTTTTATCAGTAATCTGCGGCTTACATTAAAGTATCGGCTCGAGTTTCTTTTCGGGTGATCGAAAACGTGTTAATTAATATTATTCGAAGATAATTGCCGATGTTGACTGGAATCTGTTAGGGTCTTCTGATTCCAAGAGAGATAGTGATGTAATTAATTACAAAGTGGAGTTTACACCCATCGAAGACCTGAAAAATGACAGTAGCAGTGTCGTTATCTCCTTATTCGAAATAAACCCATTACAGAGATAGAATGGCACATACAAAAGTCAAAATAATTAAATAAAGACAAAATTATAAAGCAGGTTCCCATTTTTGTATTTGATTTGTTTCTTTTTGGTATCTGCAGTGATGAGTAAAGGAACTAATAATAATCAAATTGGTTCAGTCAATTGTAATTGGACCTTTGGTAGAACGCTTTCTAATAAATAATCCAATATAATTGCCAAAATGTGCCAAAAATTGTTTACAAATTCGTGGATGACCTATGCTGCTCAATCTCAGCGGACAAGATAGATTTAATCTTGGAGTTATTGAACAGTTTTAACACCAACCTGAACTTCACTATTGAAGTAGAGGTGACAGCAACCTACTTTTTTATACACACGGGTAGTCAGAGATGAAATCAATAAAAACTTTCAGATTGGTATCGAAAGCCAACTGCATCAGGAAGATGTACAGGGTGGCCATTTGAAAACGAAACAGACGAGATTACAGACGAAATAAGTTTATTCGATAGAAATGCTCGGACAGGTCGATTTCTGTTTCGAGGGGGACAATTTAAGATGTAGGTTACGGACGCATAGCGCTTCAACCCTTGCTGCTACAACCCCCACCCCCAATTTTTGAATAGGGAAGATGGGGTGAGTGATACCTCTATTTAAAGGTATTTTTATAGTTATTTCAGCACAGTAATTGTTTTTTCCTTTTATTAATTAGTTCTCGAAATATTCTTACTTACTATTAACATGTTTATCTGAATGTCGTTGATTGAAGAATTCTGCGGTTCTATTCGCACATTGATTGTTTGCAAAAAAAAATGAAATTATTTCCACCCGCTCTGCAATTAAATAAACCATGTCGAACAATGAATTAGGACACATACAAGTCTCGATTCAAAACTAAGAATAATTCACATGTCAAAGAACCAGTAAGCCAACTTAATGATCTGTTCGTAATAAATAAAAAATTATCGATTCTCATTTTTTTGAAAAAGATATGAATTCAATAATCAACAAAACGAAAACATATTGAAGCCAACTGAGAAAACACTTCATAATTAAATCGGAAATCGTTTCACGAATTGGGACTGGAATATTACTGTGGCATCATTAATGATTTGATTTTCTTACCTGGTAATCTGATTAGAGATATGTATTTTTTGGACTTTTTGGAGATTTCAATCGATCAAGTGTTACCGCATGTTATTGGAAATACTGCAAATTATATCGAAGATAATTTAGAGTGAGTTTCAGGAAGATTGAGCTTCTTCGCAATACGCTTTGTTTGTTCGACATCTTGATTAAAGATTTCTGTGTCAGTGGATTGGAGGCGGAAGCCACAGTCATGGTTGTTTTGAAGCTCAAAATGTCGATTTTTCACAAAAAAACACTACAAGTGCCATGAAAACACCACTTCATTTTCAAATACTTAGTTAAGAATATTTCGAGAACTAATGCATAAAATGAAAAAACAATTACTGTGCTGAAATCAATATAAAATCCTTTTCAAATGAGGCATTACTCACCCCATCTTCCCTATTCAAAATTTGGGGATGAGGGTTGTAGTAGCAAGGGTTGAATCAAGAGATAGGTAAGTTATCGGGTTTTTAAGTTCAAAGGGCTCTTGTTACGTAGACTCTTTATTGATTACAATTCAAAGCTTTCAGCTACATTCCAGCCTTCTTCAGGGACTACAAATTTAAAATTGATCGATTACTATTTTGAATTTTGAAAAAGAAAACAAAATATATTCTAATGAAAAGAATAAAAATAATTCAAAAGATTTTACTTACTATCAATGTGAGGTTTAAAATAGATCTGTCCCTGTTACACATCAAAACCAAAAGGTAAACATACAATTTCTTTTATAACGATGGTACTTTGTAGAAAACAATACTGGTACATTTAGAACTTCGACTCAACATACAATTTTCGTAAAAATATAAAACTCCATTAGATTTTTCAAGATTAAAATGTTTAAAAATTTTTATATATATTATGTCTGACAGGCCATTTTTAGGTTAACCAAATTGTCGAAATCAATTTGAAAGGCAAAGGGCCCTTACAAGTAATTAACTTTGTATGAAGAATAGGACCACAGCATTCTATGGTTCTAACACAGAATCCTGCTTTTTTGACATGACTGTGATTTATCGATTAATGATTTCGACAATTTGGTTAACCTAAAATGGCCTGTCAGACATAATATATATAAAAATTTTTAAACATTTTAATCTTGAAGAATCTAATGGAGTTTTATATTTTTACGAAAATTGTATGTTGAGTCGAAGTTCTAAATGTACCAGTATTGTTTTCTACAAAGTACCATCGTTATAAAAGAAATTATATGTTTACCTTTTGGTTTTGATGTGTAACAGGGACAGATCTATTTTAAACCTCACATTGATAGTAAGTAAAATCTTTTTGAATAATTTTTATTCTTTTCATTAGAATATATTTTTGTTTTCTTTTTTTCAAAATTCAAAATAGTAATCGATCAATTTTAAATTTGTAGTCCCTGAAGAAGGCTGGAATGTAGCCGAAAGCTTGGAATTGTAATCAATAAAGAGTCTACGTAACAAGAGCCCTTTGAACTTAAAAACCCGATAACTTACCTATCTCTTGGTGTCAACGAAGTTCGATACTTCTTCCTTCAAGGGTTGAATCGCTATGCGTCCGTAACCTACATCTTAAGTTGTCCCTCTCGAAACAAAAATCGACCTGGCCGAGCATTTCTATCGAAAAATTTATTTCGTGTAATCTCGTCTGTTTCGTTTTCAAATGGCCATCCTGTATAAACTTCCATTTTCATCAGCCAGAAGTTGAATATAGTGATGGAACTAAAAGAGAGAGTATATTATATCTCAGATGAAACGTTATGGAGAAGAACTAATGCAAATTATTCAATATCTTCTATATTAATGGTTATGCCAAACACGTCCGGAATAAATTGATACACAGTAAGGAACATACATTGACAGAAGACACAGAACAGACGAATAATTGGAGATTCAAGAGGATTGATTCCCTTTGTGAAAGTTTTAACTCTAAACGTGTGACAATTTTGGACAGATTTGACAACATCAAACTAGCTAAATACAACAATGCCAGTAATGGATGTTAAGTAGGACAAATTAAACAATGGCTTAAACAGAGGGTCTCTGAACACAAAAGTGACTGTCTCACCGGTAAGAACTCTTGTCGCTGGCTAAACATTGTCAAGAAACAGGACAGTTTCAACTTTGATTTTCATGAGATAAAAGTTTTGGAGAGAAAATCAATCAATCAATCAATCAATCATTATAGAAATATATTATTCCTGCAGTTGATACAAATTACGAAAAAACCCAATACAGTTGACTCTAAATCGGATACTGATGAGTTGAGTGTATCTATAATAATATACTAGTAGATAATTTATGACAGTTTGTCCGTAGACCCATAGATGGCGTGCAGTTATTCTGGAGAAACAACGAATGCAGAACTTGGAACCATTTTGATACCTTGTGAACGAGAAGATTTATTTCCGTTGATTTCTGAAGAATTGCTATTTTTGATGTCGTTTGCTATTTGATTAATCATTGTTTCTGTACATCTTGTAAGTGTGATGTTGAAGATTGTTGCTGTTTCATGTTTTTATTTCGTAACATTTTCCAGTTTCTCCTGAGAAAGTCGATAACCGTCCACAAAATCGTTCATCGATTGTTTTGAGCCTTTTTTTTCTCGCAATCAAGTTTCCCTCTACCATCTTACCTGTAGCCGATAATCAAAACTCCAACCATTCAAACCGTACCCTTGTATTCGCAAAACACGATCGTATCGCGAAAACAAAATAACGAAGTGAAAATAATGAATAGGGTAGTAAATAAGTCGACGCTAGCTGGGCCCCTTTTTAACCCAGGCAGGGGAAATCCACGACTTTATTTAATGAAATCCGTTAACTCTCAGCTTCCGCCAGCATCTGGTAGCGGATCAAACAAATTTAATCGACTGGAAAATTTCCGAGAGCACATTGGGACCCTGCTTGCGAGTTTTTCCGAACAACGTCTTCACCTCCCTTCCTGCAAAAATTGAAAAAGTTGCAAAATTACACCAGACATGAGGTGCGGGGATTTTCGGAAATTGAATTAGTTGCTTTTAAGAATGAACAGCTGGAAAATTGATCGAAAGGAAATTTGGTAGATTGAAGAAAAACATCAGTGAAGGATAAAGCGACGACCAACATGATAGTATAGTTCAAAACAAGCTGCAGAATGAGCTTCTTATTCATTGAGATCCGTAAAAAACTGTTGTGATTCAATAGGGACTTCGAATCGTACTTCCTAGTGACTTTTGTTCTGTATCTTCGCAGTTGGCGTGACCGAGGAAAGTTGACAGATTACGGAATTTGAATTTTAATCATACGTTTCGAATATCGATGGAAGCAAATTATTATCATCTTTTATTAACATTTTAAGTGTGATTAGAATTTATACGAATGCCTAAGATGTCTAAAATTCTGGTTCATCCTCTTCAAATAATTTGAATGGAAACGACATTTAAAATTTTGGGACATGGGAATTGTTTCATATGACGTTTACGAAAGGGCGCAACAATGCTAATTATTCATTAATACTTGACAAATACATATTTGATTTTATTCATCAATTTCAACGTCATCAAATGTATGATATTTGTATAACAGAATAATGCCAACAGGATATTTCATAGAATGTTCAGTTACTATGTAATATTCTTCTTATGGAACTGAATTAAGATATTCACTATATGGCTATATATTAACAGATAAATTCAAATCTGAAGAGCGACGCTGATGAAGACTTGTCAGTTTGACGATAAAACGATAAGGTGACATCTAACGAAAAGCAGAAGAAAGAGTGCTCTTGTCGCCAAATCTGTAAAACTAAATTAAATGAGTGCATACACCATAAGTCTAGAGTCTAGACATTTTAGGAGAGCCAGAGCTGACTACCCTAAAACTAAAATTATTTGCTACTAAGTTATTCGGTCGGAAATTTATATTATCAGAGAAAATTCTCCAAATTTATACAAATATATCAGTGAAGTATTTATGATCATCTTTTAGTTTTCTATATTAGCAATTTCATAGAATAATTTAAATATTGAATGTCCCTTTAATGTACCTATGCAACTCACTGATATAAATAGTTTATTCAGAAATTATCATCATTTTAATCATTATTATAACTAGAAATTATGAGCTCTTCACAGCACTGTTTTTGGTAATTAATTCATTACCTCTTTGAAATACAAAATAATAATCTTCTGTAGAGAAAATGTGAGAAGAATTAAGTAACTAACCCATTCGAAAACCAACTCTTTCACCTTGCAAACACTAGATTGGGTTCAGGCATTAATTTGGATTTTTTCGTATGCTATATGTTGAAAATGAAACGCTTCGAGCCAGAGGTGAAACTTTTTAGAGGTTGTTCATCTAAACAGTGTTCATTTGATGGAACTTATGTCTTCTTTTCAACTATTATTGATTGTCTCCGGTCGGCTGTTCATGAGCACAATAACTTCAATGACGTACACAGAGTGTGTATATATAAATGCGAAGAACTTCAGGAAATTTAGTGAAAATTAATGGGTATACTTCCTTTAAAATTATTCCGAAACCACCTTTCCTTCCAAGTTATAGTCGTTAAATTCGCGTTTTAAATTATTTCAACCGAAACTGTGTAACGATTTTTCCTTGCATCCCGTAGTCCCTATCGCCGTGCCGCCAATGCTTCCGTACTTCACGGAAAAATGAAACCCGATTGTCGCGAAGAGGGAGGAGGTCATTTTTAATTTCCATTTATGAACGATTTTGAAGGTCAATTAGATTGGAGAGAAGACGTTGTGAAGAGGTGACAAGAAGTGAGTGTGTGGTTTCTGGTGAATGATTTTACTTAATTAATGTATTCAATTAAAATTATCTTTTCCTTGTTCAGGAATTTCATTTAACGAATTTCTTTATTTAGTCCTTGCTCACATTCAGAGAGATTGGGATTTCATTTACATTGATTTTTTCTTTCATTTCCTCAGTTGCCAGAGAGTACATGCTCCCTTTTTTTATCCTCATTTTTATTCTCATTTTGTATTGTTCATATATCTAAATTTCAATTCTAACTTTATAATATTCATTATTAATTCAGAAGATATATTGAACTTAATTTTATTTCTCTTTCCGGAAAGTAGACTATAATACATGATTAAAAATATATTTAATTTTTGTTTAAAGTAATTATATTGCTTATATTTGTCATATCTCTTTTGAAATTATTTGGGCTGTGAATTTGTGAAACTGGTTTTTATCATCATATTGCCAGAGGAATTAGAACAGAATTTGAGTTGATTACCATTTTCATTTATTCTGCACTGCATGCTGGAGTATCAGTAGACATTGGAGGAAATCAACATCATCTTAGCAACGGACTCTTAGGAAGATCAGAATATTTTTGGATAGTATCCAACCAACGAGCCTCCACCAATTTGAACAAGCCTCCACCAAACTGAATTGAAGTATCAGGCCATCCAAAATATTTTGGTTATTATCTACCCAGCGAGCTTTTACTGCACTCAATAGTCAAAATCTATGGTACTTGGATTGAAATACCCGGAATAAACACAAGTGAGTCCTCAAAATTCCTGTTTCTAACTTGACATATCCAAATTCTGTCTGGAGTCCATTACCTTTTTATAAGGTAAAAATTTTATCTGTATATATTTTTTTTATTAGCCTTCAGCAATAATTGTGAACTACAATAATTTCCTTTATATTGAGTATAAGCAAGATTTTTCTCGGTTTACTTGTTAAACCTGGCGCCCAACAAAAGTTAAGTTCTGTGAAGTTGATTTTTGAAACTCACCCCTCACCGTAACAATCTGTGCAGCCGATAGGCATACATGCAACCATAGGTTACAACTGATAATCCAATAGCAATGAAATTACACACATGCTTTCACATGCATAGTTGGTTTATTCAAGAATACTTTACTTCATTATTGGAGGTTGGAAATAGCCACCCATTTTACTTTTTTTTGTTAGATAATTGTTTTTATGTTTACGAGACTTAAGCTCTTGTCCTTTGAAATCCATACCTGATTTGTACATGTCCAAATTACGAAAAATTACTGAGATTGTCTTGAGAATGAAGTGTGAAGTGCAACACTGCAGGGGAATCAAGATGAATTTTTGTTCGAGTATATTGTCACTTTGTACAACAAAGGAACACATCAAACTCATCTAAGAAATGTCATGGAATTAAACTGAGCGTTATGGTAAAATTAATTTCACAAACTTCAATTAATTAACTTACAAGTTATCATTGGTAATTAAAACAGGAATATTCATTCTTAACGTTATTCTATAAATTTCTTTATCAATATTAAAAACACAGATACCAATAAGCTTCATATATGTACAAATTTTTGTTAAGAATTGAGGAATATCTTATGGGTAATCGAATATATAAAAAAAATTTTTTTAGACTGATAATTTCCAAAAAATGTGATTATCCATTTCTTTAAACGTTAATCGAACGATTCTCAAGTTTCGAAACAACAATTTAATGGATATTCCAGAAGTTATCGAGGACACCAAATTTCAGATACTCATTACTACTAGCTATTCAACGCATTTGTCCCAATAACGAAATATTTGGTCATATTGAAGTTTGATCTTCGATTCTTCGTCAAGAATTCGAACCCAATCGGTTGGGACGATTTTCGGCTGTTCAACCAAAAAGTTCATTTATTTGGCGAAACGATATCACGATGTTTCATTATGTTTAGTATTATTTGGTCGATATGCACCAAGATAAAAATCTGAAAATAATTGAAAATTTTCAAAACTGTTCTACTAGTTATATGAACAAGAACAAGCACGCAAGTGCATGCAGAAAATCTCAGTATGAAATATGCGAATTGGCGAATGAGCCGGTTTGGAGAAGCAACATCAGTATTTAGAGAGATATTGCAGAAATTTCTTCATTATAGGATGGCAGAAGTAAAAGCAAAATTAAATAATTATTGGCAAAATTTAAGATGCCATAGACTAAGAAGTTCTTAATACTACGAAATGCGATTTCACCGTCAATTTAAGAACAATATTCTGGGGATTAAATATTTCCAGAAGAAAAAGAAAATCATTATTTTGGAAGGGTTCGATAAGTTTCATAGAAAATTCTGTAAGATGCTCTCAGTTATTAAAGGGACTGAATATTCAGAAATTATCTTGAACTTAATTTTTCTAACTCATTTCATATGAATTATGTACGATTTAATCAGTGGAATATTTACTCGTATATGTGAACTTTCTATGCTAAACCTATGAACTCATCACATTTCGTCATTTCAGAAGAAAAAGAGATGATTAATATGACATCAGAAAAACAAATTACTTCTTTTTCTGCTTTGGTGCGGAGTTTCGATTAGCATAGTCCGCATCCTTCAATTATTGAACCAATTGAATTTCATAGGGTTTTAGATGAAAGTGTTTCTTTAAAATCGAATATAAAGACGATTGATGTTCAACGCATTGCTTCGCTTTCGGATGGATAAAGACAGATTTTGACGAACTGACGCCTCAAATTTTTCAATAGTTTCTTCATCGCGAACTGAACGAGAACGACCAAAGTTTTGAATTTCAACTGTCGCGAACATCGTGATCCATTTCCTAAGGCTATCGTCACTTGGCGCGTGGCGTGTACGATATTCGGCACGATAGATACGTTGAGCAATCACTATTGAATCACCATTACGATAATACGCTTATACGCAAAATGCGCAATGCGTCCCCGTGTACTGTTCCATCGTGATTAAAATTTAACAAAATGGTGGACGCCACGAACCCCTCCCCGTTCCTTTTAGACGCCCCGTTGAGAATATGGCGCGAAAAGAAATACCCGATACCCTTTCTAGACACCTCGTATGTGGCTTCTCTTATACAGAGTAACTCGTCTTGAGATATTAATTTATTATTATTTAATTTCAAAATTAAAATTTTTCGGATTCTAGTGAGTATATTTCCAAATATTTTAAATCAAAAATGAGATGACACATGATCTCTCATTTTCTTTCAAAATGTTGAATTGACAGTTGACAAACAATAACCGAACCGAAAAAACATCGGAACGCAAACGTACAGGGTGTACATTTTGAAAACGAAACAGACGAGATTACAGACGAAATAAATATTTTAGACAGAAATGCTCGAACAGGTCGATTTCTGTTTCGAGGGGACAATTTAAGATGTAGGTTACGGACGCATAGCGCTTCAATCCTTGCTACTACAACCCTCACTCCCAAATTTTGAATAGGGAATATGGGGTGAGTGATACCTCAATTTAAAGGTATTTTTATACTTATTTCAGCACCGTAATTGTTTTTTTATTTTATGCATTAGTTCTCGAATATTCATGCGTTAGTTAATTTTATCTCTTAAATTAATTTTTGCTAATAATGGACATTTCGTGCTTCCGAAACACCAAAATTTCCGTACTTGTATTTGAAATTGCAAAACACTGAGCAAATGAAGTCATACCGTACGTGTTAATGCTACTAGGGTCAGATGTTCGACTAGCTGTTTTATTCACTGAAATCATTCTCCAACTGTACGGTATCAGAACGATTTGAAGTATTCATCTAAGAACCCTATCTTCCCTATTCAAAAATTGGGGTGGGGTTGTAGCAGCAAGGGTTGAAGCGCTATGCGTCGATAACCTACATCTTAAGTTGTCCCCTCGAAACAGAAATCGACCTGTCCGAGCATTTCTATCGAAAAACTTATTTCGCCTGTTATGTCGTCTGTTTCGTTTTCAAATAGCCACCCTGTATATCCATGGCTAACTGAATGACGACATGAGTACAGTATAGGTATCTTTTTCGTTCGCAGATTATAAGACAAATTGATCTGGAAACATATAAACTGCAACAAAAAATCAATTTTTGTTGAATTGAACTAATGAAAAATTCCATCATATAGCCGTTCCGTTCTCGCCATGATTTGCAAGAATGTGGTCATTATAATTCCGACATAAACCCGAGTTTTTCCGTTGTTGTTCACTCGACAGCACTGCTATTTCAGTTCATCAAACTCGTTCATATCCGGAAATAAATGGTCGGATTTTCCGACTGAATGATATACTAACCCTCTACTCCGTCGGGTGATTTAACAGACAATATAACTTCACGATATGAAAAATTGTCGTTTTCCATAGGAAACTAACAAATTGGGCTATAAAAGAAAAAGTTTTCTATGTTTCTAGGTCTCGAATAGGAAGGATCAGACAGACATATGCAGTAAAAAAGATTGGACCGTAACGATAACAAGGACTATCAAAACAAACATGATGAAAAACAGGATCGTACTGAAACCAAATTTCTCAAACAATAGTTCGGAGTCCAAAATGTAATACATGAATGATACAGAAGAAAAACTTTGAATATAATGATCATCCAATGAGATCTATGATATAAAAGGGCCTCTTTAGGAGGCAAAATTAAAACTGAGTCACCTGGCTGTAACAGAGCCCTGTATGATTGATTTTATTAGGTTTTTCTTTTTGTATTTTCTGAAATTATTGGTTCAGATCCCATGCGATTCTGAATGGTATATGAATATTTTTTAAGAATATTCAAGGATCATTCGTGAAATATCAAAAGCTATGAACAACTAAAATAAAATAAGGATTTTTTTCAAATTGATGAACAAAAAATGAATGAAGAAAAACTCAATAATGCCTTTTTGATGCCAAAACAAATACAAAAAATTATAACTCATCCTTTCAAAACTCTATTTTCAACAATATCAAAAGCGTGAAAATGTAAATTGAAAAAAAATGAGGAAAGTACTGACGTTAGGTCGGGAGCGCTTGTTCTAGAGTCTCTTCAAATACTATTTATTAGTGTGATTCTAATACAACTACCACGATGAATCTACAAACCTAGTTCTCAAATAAAAAATAACCACTCACAGTTTCCTTCAGTTTTTTTCTAAGCTCAAAATCTCTTATCCTAAACACCACTCAAAAGTAGGCATCAAAAACCATTTAGAATATCTTTCTTTCTGTCAGCTCTTGTCCTTTGAAATACCATATATTCAAATCCAAATAACAAATATTTTTTTAAAAATATCCAAACTGACAGTTCTTCTTCAGTTTTATTTCAGCAACAACCCTGTTCCATTTAAAACTGTTCTACTTCATAATATAATAACTTGAATCATCCAGTGCATATGGCAACATAATAATGATAATTTATCTATCGGTAAACAATGTCTTCTTTCATCATTACACGAGAATTTCGGACGGGCAAACTCTGGTCCTTTAAAATACCCTATATATTCGAATTCAAATTACCCAACAGCGAATATTCTTCAGAAACGAATCATACGAAACCTCTTAATGACTTTAAAGAGCGGTACATTCAAAGTTTTAAGAGCACAATAGTGTGAGTTGTTAATTCTGGCAATATTCTATTAACTTTAACCCGCAACTACAGAACGCAACGCAGAAACTGACGTGAGGTAATTTTGTCCCCTTCAATGCCGAATCCGAAATTGTATCTCTATATCGGCATTAAGTGTTGGGTTGACATGGAATCTTCAATTTTCTTTCGTTCAAGAAGATTAAAATTGACGTATTCATTAAATAAACTGATATTAAATTAAATATATTAAAGACGCATAAAAGTTTGGTTCAATTTCTCGTTTCAATGAAAACCTCAATAAAATTGATGTGTGATTGAATATAAAACAAAGATTCGGTTAAAGAGCATGACATAACTTTGAAAAACTGCAATACTTATTTTTATCCGTTGTTCAGGTTGAATAGGTCTATGCAAATCCTAATTCTAATTCGACCTATGAGGACAACTTTGTATTTATTCATCGGTCACTTTGCAAAAATTTCTACATCTTCTATCGTCTCAACTTCCTCAGTTGCGTCAGTTTGTGTGTCGTGTTCATTGGAAACAAAATAATCAGAGTAAAAGTTATTTCCATCATTAGCAATTTCAGCCGCCCATTTCAGCACAGTTTCTTCAGAATTCCTTTTTACTTAATTTAACTCTTTCAGATTTTATATGTTTATTTGGCATTATTATCCAAACCAAACTGAGAATATGACACGTGAACCGATTCGGTTTGTATCACGAAAAACTTACGTAAACACAGACCTGTGGTGTTTTTTGGCTTCTCCCCCAAGCTGATATGTTAAAACTACTTGTATCATTGGCAGATGTATTCATACTGATATATTGACAGGTACGTGTAGTGGAAAAACTGTATCAGTGGTAGTTAGTTAAAAATATCATAGTTGAAATCTGATCGAGGTCGATTTAACTTTTCATCCAGATAAACTTCTCTAATTGCCTGTCCCTAAGTAAATGAAGGAAAAATTATATCTTCTGGTGAGAGAAAGCTAAGGCAATGAACTTTGAGAATATATGAGATGTCAATAACGCCTACATTCATAAATTTTTGTTCCAATATGTCGGTTATTTTATTATTCAACCTCATTCCGAGTAACAACATGATCCGATGGACATTCAAGGAGTTATTGATGAAATCGAATAGATGCTCATAACTCCGGCTCAATTCGACTTATTGGCGCAATAACGAACTTGACCAAAATATATGGGCGAGTTACCTATTCTGAAAAAATGAAAACTCTAGCTTATATCTTTCGGAAGAGCATATGCCCGAGCGGAAGGACATACTTAGTTTGGCCGTGTATTCTTCATCAGGAAGACAAACCCAATGGATTGAGTGCATTTTCGACTTGATTTTCAAAAATTACAGACAAAATACAAAATTTGAAATAGGTAGCGTTCCCTATTTAAAAGTTAGTAGGGACACTTTTTCCATTTTGCCAACTTAGGAAGGATAATCTCTCTCAATATACATTTTGGGCCCTAGTGCTCAGCAATCATCGAGGTCATAACGGAGGAAGCTAAATTGAATTAAAGACTTGAAATTAATTGTAATGTTTCAATAGTTAATCGCTATTATATTCCCTTTCATATATTCATTTAATTTAATTTTTGAAATAATAAGTGGAAGAGTTTCTAATGAAACGTATCAATAGTAAATTGCTCTTACATTTCTTTTCATTATTTTCATTTCATTTAATATTTTTTTAATTTTTGAAATAAATAATAAAAAAGTTTGAATATAATCGTAAAAATAGTTGATTGCAATTACATTCCTTTTCATTATAGTCATTCAATTTAATTTTTGATATAATAATAAAATATCTTTCCTTTATGAATTCCAACCACTCCGTGAGCAATGCTTTTTTTAAGGCTCCGTAATCTTGTAACTACCATAGAACATGAATAAAGCACCTATTCAGTAACAAAATACGATAAGAAAGCGTCTGGGACTAACTAAGAGAATCTCTCGTTTTTGCCTAGGTGCCAAAAATTTGCTATTTTTTAGCGCGCTCTAGTGGCGGTGCCTGCACTCAAAAGTTAAAATTGAGTCATGAATTTTGAAGGAAATTTTGTGTTCTTTCATTTTGTAAGTTATGGCTAGCTTGCATTTTTTTTAAAGCGTTTTTGTGAACTAAAGACCCAAATATTTAGGTATTTTTGCGATTTTCACTGTGAAGCCGTCATTTTTTTGTAGGCAAACTTCAGATTCGAATTCAGCTCACCGAAAAACATAAGAATCCGACGAAAAATCTTCTACCCTAACTATTTTTTGGAAAAACTACCATTTGACTGGGCTACTTGTAAAACATGTAAAAACAGACCTGTGAATACCTTGTTCATATGTTACGAAAAATTCAGGGAGATATCGCCTCCAACAAATCGAACTCACCAAACATGTGTGAGGATTTTATTTGTGAAATCGATTCCGAAGGGATTGGAAAAGAATCGAAATACAGTTTTGTCAATATCTATCTCATGAGAGAAATCTGCCGGTTAATCTCCCTGATAGGGTCTAATTACCCGAAAGAACCTACATTTTTGAGAAGGAAGGGTGTCCTATTCTATGGAAAAATGAAAGAAACATATAACATATCCAGATGCAGTAAATGTAAAATATTGCCCATTTGCAGAAATTGAATTCCTAAGTATTAGGCATCAATAAGTGAAGTTTAATTCGTCTCCGGTAATGATGAAATACGTGCCCAGCGCACATGTTCATTTATTCTATTGAATTACTCACCATTATTACCATTAGCTCCTCCATTCGAATCAGGGTCCTCACCTCCATATCCATCATCTTCTTCCTCTGTGGCCATCATCTGCACAACAGGAATCTCTGAAAATAGAGATGAATTAAACAATACTTGCATTGTAATTTATGCATTGACATGATTTGAAATAGGATTCCTTTCGGAATCATATGAAGAGCTAACAAATATATTGACTGGAAACATTTTCAGTACGATATCTGCAATGGCAAAATAATTGTGAAATACTGCGTTCATGAGATAACAATATAACTTTTTTTTTGAAGGGCATACAAGTGAAATAATTCACTAGCATATCAGAGATTCAAACATCTCACGGATGATCACAGTAACGTATCTTATCAAGATGGCGCCAAGTGAAGGTGACTTTAAACACGATGGGAAACAAAATAGTGAAAATAAAATCAATGATTCCAAAAGTTATTACGAATGTTGTGAAAAAAGAGAATGTAAAACACTTTTGTCCATTAATTTTAATGGTTGATATCACAAGTCTTGTGCTAAAGCGAGAAAACTCCTTTTCCTTAATGATACGTATATCGTATACTGTGAGAAAACAGAAGAGAAGGTCTGTCAGCCTGAAATATCAAAACCACAAGTTATAGAAATGAAATGAAACTATCTAACGCAATAGTTGAAGGCCGCAAATAAGAAAATGAGTTACTTCAATCTTATGATTCATTCTTGGTGAACCGTGTTCAAGAATTAGAACAACGGAATAATTCAAATGAAAAAGATGATGAACAAATCATAAACAAAAAATTTAGAATGCACTGACGTGAGGTCAGATTGCTTTGGCGCTCTTGTTGAGCTACTTGCTAGTAAATATTCAAACCTTAATAAATCTATAAGCTCTCTGATCGGGTGAACAATAGTCTTTTTCCGTACTATGGGACAATGTGATGCAAATATGAAAGCCTAATGAATAAACAAACCTTTATCTCAATTTGAAAATAACTACTCATAATTTTCACCAAATTTTGTTCTATGCTTCTCCTAAAAACTTACGTCATTGCTTTTCTGAGTTTTGACGCCATCAAATTCTTTCTCTATGATAAAAAATTTTTTGATTAATATTACGTCTGTGCTTTTCTGAATTTTGACAACGTCATCAACATCGAATTCTACCTCTATGAATTCTATGAAAATTTTGATTGATGTTACGCCAACTGACACTGATAACTAGGTCCGCAAGTTGTCAAACGAATATCGATCTGTGATGGCGAATCTTTCAATGACAAAGCTCGGACTTCATGACATCTCTATTTTTCTCTTGAGTAAATGAAAAAAATTATCATATCTTCAGAAGGGGGAAAGCTACGACAATGAAATTTGAGGATGAGTAAGATATCGGTAACCTCAATATATATACGGGTTTTTATTTAAATCTAAATGAAGTCCTAGGAGATATTGAGTATTGAATTTTTTTTTTTGTGAATTTTTTAAAAATTTTCTAGCATGACGATTTCTGCGAAATTTTGCAAGCCGTTTTGTTTCAGCCTCCCTCAATAACCTTCCAAGTATCAACTCGATCGGATGGATATTCTAGTAGTTATTGAGGAAAAAAAATTTCCGATGCTCAGAACTACTGAACCATCCGATGGATTTGGCCCAATAACGAACTTAGCCGAGATATTTATACCTCAAACCTATTCTGAAAGTTTCAACTCTCTAACTTCATCCGTTCGAGAGTTATCGTATTCACGGAACGGACGGACGGACGGCCGGACGGACGGACGGACAGAATCGATTTTGACCACGGATTATTCATCAGTAGGTCCAAACAAAACGATTGATACCACTTTTGCCCAAAAATTCGAAAGTCACAGACATTTGGGCAAATTGATAAGCACTCTGTTCAGGTGAACAAGAGCGCCAAAAAGGGTTAAAATGCCATCAACATCAAGCCGGGATGTGTCAGCGGAAACATCGACATATCGACGAAATAGTATTACTACAATCGATCATTGAGTCGGAGGACAGGTTGATGAATTAACTATGCGATAACCTTGAAATATCGATGGAAAATCAATTGCAAAAGATGATAACACAGGATTATTCGTCGAAATTAACTGGAATGGGATATGCTGAAGCAGTATCGAACAATATATCCAGGGATATTAACTATTCAATAAATAAAAAAAATAAATCCAATGACAGGAAACAATATGAAGATAGGAAGAACAAACTCAAAGAAAAATAAAAGAAGTCAAATGCAAAGAAAGTCTTACGTATTGAAACTGGAAAATCTGACAATGAGGAGGGTTTCAATGGACCTGAGAAAACAGTAAGGCTTTTCTTAAGTAGGGTGTCACAGCACGTGACAGAAAAGATAATAGAAGAATATATAAGGAAGAAAGAGAGATTTGAAAACCAAGAAGTGGAAGTTAGGTATCTGCAGTTCGAAAGGAAAAAAGGAGCAGAAAAGTTTCCTTGTCAAAGTACCTTGTGATAAAAAAATGAGCTAAATAAAACATATAAGTATTAGAAGATTCAGTTCCGATGCATATAATAAAAATCGTTTAGAAAATGATTTTTTATAATAAACAATAAAACTACAATAAAATATAATCATGAAAACACTGTTATAATACATCATAATATGCAATGTTTGAGAAATAAAGTAGGGAAGTGTATTGTCTGAGATAAGTAATCCTCCCTTGTACTTGTTTTTTAGAGAGCACTGGCTACAATACAACGAAATCGTGAATATCCATGGCTACAAAATGGTTTCCTTATGTGGGGATTACTTCTTCCTCCACCGTCAAGGTGGCGCATCTGTGGCGTGATTACTACGCTACGGTCAAGGTGGCGCATCTGTGGCGTGATTACTGCGCTACGGTCAAGGTGGCGCATCTGTAGCGTGAATACTACGCTACGGTCAAGGTGGCGCATCTGTGGCGTGATTACTACGCTACGGTCATGGTGGCGCTGCCAACCTCATCAACGCTACGCTACGCCCTTGATGCAGAGATACACCCCCAGGGGGCCCAACTACTAACGGCAACGGATAGATGGCTCCCCGGAATAGAGATCACTCGAAATGGAGTCCCCATCTAGAATATATAGTCGAGGACACAAACTAAAAATCAGAACAGTCACAATATTTTGCAGTTCTCAAATTTTATGGTGTATTGGGTTGTTTATTGTTGTTATTATATACATAATCCATGTCTTCTTCGTTTTATTTTATTATCTAACTAGGAGTAGGCAGATTGAGGCCTAGTTAGAAAACTATATTTTTCCGCTGACTAGGAGTAGGCAGGTTGAGGCCTAGTCAGCCATGTTGACTTTCATTGTTATTCTGGTTATTCTGGACAAGTCATCACGCTGTCCCAAAACTTATTTTACCGATCAACTTTTCAGCATGGGGGTTCAGCAGTATACACCAGAAAAAATAATGAAACTGCAAATGAGGTGTGGTTTATCTTAGGCTACTTGAAGAGGTTTTGAGGTTTATCATTGGGAATTTTCATTATTATAAGATAATTGTGTGTGGTGACTTCAATATCGATCTCAAAGAAAATAATTCTGAGAGAAAATTTTTTCAGATATTTTCTGATCACTCAACTTTTAACAAAATATATTTCAAATCACTGTGGTAACAACAACAACTCGATCAATCGTAGACAACATTTTCACTAATTTCTATAATAAATTCTATAATAAATGATGTGGAGTATTGCAATATCCTACCATTACGGTCATTATGTGTCTTTTAATACTGAAAGCAAAGGTCGATCCTCATAAAAACTAAAAAGAGTTTTTAACATCGGGAAAGAAAAATGATATTTTTGATGCTTTACCTGTGGAGGATTGGTCAAGTATCTTTGATTTTACTGATGCTAACAAAGCATGCAATTTATTTAAGTACAAATTAGATGATGTTGTGAATAGTATAATTAAAAGTAAGACAATACATGTTAATTCATCAAAAAAATCAGGTGGATGACAAAAGGAATAAAGATATCATGTAGAAATAAAAGGAATCTATTCAAGAGAAAATTGGTATTATATCAGATTAATACTACGGGAAATGAAACAAAATTCTGAAACAGGTTATAAGAGCTTTCATAAAATTGAGCTATACAATGTTCATTGATCACTCGCAAAAATAGATCTAAAGCAAGCTGGGATCGTACAAAATAATTAACCCAGAATAATGAACCAGTGAATTCCAAAGTTTTGGATGCTTTCAAAGATGTTTGTGACGATACAACAGTAGTTCTAAATAATTTCAAAAATTTTTTGTCTAGAGTTGCCAGGATGTGAATACTAATAGAACCACTAATTTGAAGCTTTTAAAAAATAATTATTACATTTATCCATGTGACGAATATGAGATGAGGACAAACATAAGAGACATAAAAAACGTAAAATCAACAGAAAAGGATGGAGTACCAGTATGTCTTCTGTAGAAGGTGTCTCCTTTATTTGAGGGGCACCTTCGCCACATCATGAATAGGATTATGATTGAGGGAAAATATCCTGAAAAGCTGAAAATTTGACTGATAGTTTACTATCGAATATTGGGAAGGTATTTGAGAAGATGGTACTGAGAAGAATGATTGACTTCTTTGAGAAGAATATGATATTAGCAAACTATTGAGATGGCTCCAGAAAGCAGCGCATTACAACAAATGCAATATATCAAATTTATGCAGAATAATGGATACATTGAATTGTGGATCTAATACGACAGCTTTGTTCCTAGATTTGTCGAAGGCGTTTGATAGAGTAAATCATGAGACTTTTCTTAAGAAGATGGAAAGATATGGAATAAGGGGAGAAGAGCTGGAGTTGATCAGATCATATCTGAAAGATCGAAAACAACGTATCTTTGAAACTGATTGGAGGGGTGAAGTGGTAAAACACCCCAGGGGTCCATCCTGAAGGCTTTCTTGTTTATTATATACACCAATGAATTACCAGTGGTCATTAAAAGTTTTCTAACGATGTAAGCAGATCAGACCTTTTTGGTAGTTTCAGAAGCTGAAGCAGAAAACGTGTAAGTAAACATCAAACAAGCACTGATGGATTAGGAAGGAATGATTCGGAGATAATATCTTTTTGATCAATTTAGAAAATTTTTTATGGAGGCGAAATACAAGAATCTCTCAGTGCAGAGCAATCCTGTTGTTAGGCTGCTGGGAGTGGAGATTGGCGCAGGTCCTGACTGGAGGTGCCATGTTGAAGGGGTAGCAAAAGCGCTGTTGAGAAGTAGTTTTGCTGTAAAAGTTTTAGCCAACATTATAAATCAGCAAACAGTGGTATACTATGCCTATGCATTTTCAAAAATGAGATACGGTATAACTTTTTGGGGCAATTCTATACATGCATCTCCCATATTTACTCTTCACACAGCATCTCTAGCCCTAGTCTTTTCTGAGTAATGTTGCTCTGTTTGGTTTAATAGTGCACATACAAAAAAAATCGATGCACAATTGAATATATCCATGAGGATAATTACTGGCACCATAAGATTCACACCGCTTCATTGGTAACCAGTTTTATCTCTCCCCATATTCGCAGACGGACTGCTGCTCTGAATTCTTGGAGAAAATATCATTTTATTCCTAATTTATTTCCAATTATTGCATACATTCCACAAAATACAATTCCAAAATTGAAGTCACATAAACCATTCTGGTATAATTCATTCTTCAATATTACATACATAAGCGATAAAGAATTATGGAAGATTGAATGGAACTCCTATGAAATGTTCAATAAAAATCTCATTTCTGATCCTTCTGGAAAAATTCCATGTTTTGATTTTCCAAGAAAAATTTGAACAGTTCATAATCGTTTGAGAACAGGTCATGGTCGTACCAATAGCATGCTATTCAGATGGAACACAGTTCCAACCGCAAGTTGCGAATGTGGATATGCAAAAGAAACAATAGCTCATCTCATCAATACTTGTCCCATATATAAATTTCAAGATGGTTTCAGGGCTATTCACGATGTTTCAGATTCCTTCTTGGAATGGGTTATAAATTTTAAACAAATTTAATATGCATATTCTGTATTCAGTTCTTTTTTCTGCTTTTGTCTTTTTATTTTCAGATTCGATATGTGCAATTTGTAGAAGCCTCTGAAGAAAAAAGTTTCTCAAATATATTTAAGTTTATTTATGTACACACAACAATACTTATGCAGTGTTTTTTTACTGATGTCATACATCGAATTGTATGGCACCCCGCCACCAACCCCAGCTAACATTTGTTTGTAAGCCAATAGTTCGAAAGAATATATATGAATACATATATATACTCCCCAGAAAGATGTTTAATAAATATGTTCCAACTGGAAAGGACACAATCATGTGAACCAAGTTTTATAGAATACAACATGTTCACATTGCCATCTATCTGGCGGTTTCTCTTGTACTCAGTAACGATAACTCATTTAACAAATATAGAAGAAATCATGAGCACCACATGAGAAGGAAAGATGATTTGAAAACAACACAACTTGGATTTTTTTATCTGCAAAGGAATGTTGAATGCCAAACAGTTTTTAATAAGATATCCATGGAGGCCAGAAGGCTTTATAGTGCCAGAAAACTGAAGAAACAATTGGAGGGTGTTTTGAATGGAGGGGCGTATTACGATATTTCGGAATACTTATGTGATGATGTACACTTTTAGTGTTTCAATAGAAATAAAACATTAATTCTTTGATTTTTTTTTCTCGAAAACGGTTGATTTTATCGACAATGAACAAGAGTACCTTTTCTTTAGCTTAATGTTCAAAGTGTTCAAATCAAGTTTTTTCAACTCCTTAACCTAAAACTTAACAAGCTAATTAGATATTGAGGGCAGTTTTCAAGATGTCCTTACTACTGTTTATCGTATTGAATATTCATTAAATTATGTTAAGAAGTTTTATAGTTATTCAAGAAAAATTGATTACCAGTGGCGTCCTTTAGGAGGCCGTATCTTCGTAGGGAAGGCCGCTAGGAAAAAATTATGGGAACTTAATTTTCAATGTTCTATATGAATTCGAGAGATCTCCCACATTTTCCCGGATACCTTATATACGGAGGATTTTAACCAAAATGTCTCGAACGATATATAGGTACATAAACCCAATTTATGGAAGAGATATGTAGATTTTACTTCCATTACCTATTTGATAACAAAGAACTATAGATGGATACTTTCAACAACTTAATAATCAAGAAGAATTCATTGGATCCGCAATGGAAATTGAGAAAGATAGACAACTTTCATTTTTAAAAGAATTCGTAAAAAAAAAGAATGAAATCTTAAAATCTCGTGTTTATGAATAACAAATACAAATACAGGCTAATAGCTTCATTTCGAATCTAACCATAAACTCAAGACTGAATAGGTAGTCAAGAAAAGTTTGTATTGTAACATATAGCTATACCTAGCAGGATGAAAATGAGGAAATTAACATTAACACGAACCGAAGTAAAGGCACCTTCAAAAAGATGGAAGGAGCTCAATATATAAGTCAGAATCAACTCGAAACAATTAATTATAGAACACAACCAGATACCGAACAAACCATTAAATAGTTAACAATAGTTACATCTATCTTTTATTCCCTACAAGCGATTCCTAATAAAACTCAAAAGTTAATTTGATCTCTCAAACTATACTTACTGATGCATGGTGCTATGTGTGATCGACTTTGCTGGTAGCCTTTGGCACATCTGTTGCAAGTTATACCAACAACACCGTCCTTACAAGGGCATTGTCCTGTATTCTGATTACAGGTCTTTCCCGATGCTCCAATGGGATGGCAATCACAAGCTGAAAAAAAAAGTATTTTTAAGCATATCAGCATTTTCATAAGGTACACACAATAGATTACGAGCAATACGTGTTTAACATTAATCAATAGAAGACTTAGAAGGGCTCCAAAATTGTGAAACATGATGATTATTATCCATTATAAAAATTATGGTGAGATTTCGAAAACCGAGTTCAAATGTCAATTATAGGTGTATAGAATTATCCTTATGGCAAATTTTTCTTTTAAGATTAAACTTCCTACATCCTCTAAAGTCTTCTATTCAATACAACTCCAACTCATACGACCATCAAAACGTAACCATAAAATGAGTTGTTACTGAATATATCATATATATATAACATTGAGAAAATTTCACTTTTTCTCGTATCCGACTCTGACTGCAAAAAATCACTGGACCAAAATAATTCCACGTTGACATAGTTTTTCTTTTTCTAAATCATTATTATGACTGAAAATTTTGTTATGTATGTGAAAATTTCACCTCTTTTGTGGATGGATGGAAATTAAGTAGACATACTGAAAAAATTTCTTGTTAATAGTGAATTGAACGTAAATATTCTGTTTTGAATCCGATAGCATAACACTAACTTAGTGTATTTGAATATGTTAGTGAAAACTTACATTTTTTAAATTTGAATAAATCGTAGCGTAGGTTAGTTCGCAGACCAGTAGATCGTTACTGTAATAATTCTTTGATTTTGAACATTTCATATGAAATTCTTATAAATATTTACCCATTCCAATGACAATTCATACTCTATTCTATGACAGAAAATTTAACCTTCAACTCAAGAAGTTGTTAGCTTTGAAATGAATAGAAAAATAGAATTTCGTAATGGAATTTTACATGCAGTTTTCAGTGTAATAAGTGCAAATAAATCACATGAAATATATGTATGTAAAATATTTGATAATCAAGAAGGTAATTTAAAAATTTTATTCACAATGCTATGTTTACTCCCAAAATTTACCTTATGAATTTCATATTCAGAGAAAAACTATAGCCATTATTATTACTCTTATCTTATTTACAGGTGAAATGAATAAACAACATAAATATTGAAGTTTCTTCCAGTATTCAAGGGTGCTTCAAACAGTTTTGAGAAAAATTATTCATTTAGAAAAAGATCAAGAATATTCTGAATTTCATTGACTACCCCAGTAGTGTTGAAGTTGATTCAAAAATTTTTTCCGAATAGGTTTTGTCAATACTGCATTTCTTCATCAATCTGGTTTTTCTGTTGGGAACCTATTGAGACTTCAAAATATGATAAACTTCTTGATACATAACTTTGACATTGGTATTCTATGAATTATCAACAAATTTTAAATTATAAGTTCAAAATAGGACATAGAAGATAACATACTTCGAAATCTTTGATAGTTATGGAAAATATAAAACATGACAATAGTGTTGATTTGATGATCTAAAGAATTGGAAAGACTTATACAATTGGAAAAGTTAATATTAGATATGAGAATATATCGAGAAAAATATGGAGGAGGCGCAAAACGGAAGATTGACATACGAAGGGCCAGAGAAAGCAGAGAAAATTTTGCCATTCGGGATGACAGTTGAGTTCGAAAGTATTTTTTCTGCTTTCTTAGAATCTGAAGTCAAAAAAATTGAAGACCGCATCCAGAGTATTGTTTTTTCCTTATTTCAGAAAAACTAAAATTTCTGAGAACAGTTCTGATTTTATTTCAAATTTTGAGTTGACTGGCGATATTTGAAGTCAACATATGAGATCTGTCCATTTGACAAAGTTTCGAGTTGAGGTGCTACATATAGGTGGTAATGATTCAGTTAATTCAAGATGGGATATCCAACATTTAAGCTGAATCTATTTTCCCTAATTAAGAATGAATGGACACCCTGTAAAGTTTTCTTTGCCTCCCGTCAATATATGAACCCGTTTTCAGGTAATTCCATCTGAGAGATTGAGAGATTTTATATTGGTTTCACCTCCGTGTGTCGACGTATGTCTCGCAAAATTATTGCTTTATTTACTTTCTTCTGCGGTTTAATAATTTCTTTCCATACAAAATATTCCGTATTTCAACAATTTTTTTTATATCGAGCGGACTATGGAAGGATACAACTGTTTGGTCTGAGAGTACATACACTTAGAACAAAAATTTCTTTATATTATAGCTGATTTGTTATTGTTTTGTTTTAATTTTTGTGCTATATTCAATTTTATATTTTTGAATGTTACATATCTTCACTGTAATTGCAAAATATTGTCTTCGTCTGTCATTCCAGCTTGTATTTTATACAGGGTGTCCGGGAAAATGTGGGAGGTCTCTAGGATTCAGATATAATATAAAAAAATAATATGACACGTTTTCATAATTATATTTCCTAGCGGCCTTTCCTACGGAGTTAGGGTCTCCTAATGGACGCCACTGGTAATCAATTTTTCTTGAATATCTTTTGAACTACTTAATATAATCAAATGAAATTTCAACAGGATGAAAAGTACTAAGGACCTCTCAAGATATTGCTTTTGAAATATATTTAGCTTGTGAAGTTCATCAGGGGCGGACTAGGTTGTGAATTTTATTGCTTACATTTTTAACACCTTGTATGATAAGGAGCTAAAGAAAGGGTACTCATGTTCCTTGTCGATAAAATTAACCGTTTTCGAGAAAAAAAATAAAAAGAATTAATGTTTTCACTAAAGAGAAACCATGATTTATAATTTGGCAGCAAAGTGTGATACGAAAGACATTCAAGGAAGAGAAACGTTTTGGTATAAATTAATTATTCCGAAGAAATTACTAGTTAAAAAAAAATGTCTTTTTGTCCCAGAAAGTCACCTCAACAAAAAATATTTCCATAAAATAAAGCCATGTTCTTCTAGGAATACCTCCGCCTATCCATCGGTTTCTATAGACGTTATTCAGGTGGTCCCGTACAGCAACGCTAAAGCGAGGTGGGGCACCATCGTACATAAAATTCAAGCTTCGGCGGGTTTCGAGTGGCGAATGCTCTATAGCATCCAGAAAATCGTTCTGAAGAAAGTGTGCATAAAGTTCACCCTTTAATCGTGGCGGAAATACGCATGGTCCAATCAAAAAATTGCTGATTACTCCTGCCTAAACATTAATTAATTGGAAATGATGTTGGTGATGATGAACAATGGTGGCATGAGAGTTTTCATCAGCCTATACATGCGAGTTGTGTAAATTTACATACCATCTTTGCTAAACCCTGTTTCATCGGTTAAAAGAATAGTGTTAATGAAGTTTGGGTTTGTCCGTTGCTGATCTAACAGCCAGTTTGCAAACTGAATCCTTCGACGAAAATCTTCAGGAAGTAGTTGATGCACTTTTTGCAGACGATAAGGGTATAAAAACTACTCTTTAGGTACTTCAGCAATTGTTGTTTTTGACACATCAAGCTGCGCAGCCAATCTTCGAGTGCTTATTCAAGGAGTATCAGCTACAGTATCCAAAATATTGCCTGCCTAAAAAGTATTAAAGAAAGTCAATATTGTTACTTCATGGTGAAGCCGCTGAAATGATTTCTCATTTTGAATATTGCGATTAGGATATCTTTCTTCATACAACCTTCTTGCTTCATAAGCATTGCAAGATGCAAGATCGTACATAAGATGCATATCTGCCTACTCACTAAATGTGTATCCTCCCATTATCAAATTAAATTTACCCAGATATTCAAACTTCAATGAATTATCAACGTGACAACAAAATTTAAAACGTCAATGCAAAATATTTATTCATTTCATAGGTACCATGGTAACACTTGTAAAAACAGTGCGTTATTCAATACTGATAATAATTTCTTTTGAATAAAAATAAAACATTAATGCTTTAAATTTTGTATTGACATTAAACATGAGTACCTTGTCTTTAGCTTAGTTTTCAAAGTATTTGAATTTATTTTTTTCAACTCATCATGCAGGGTGTTAAAATTGTAAGCAATAAAATATACAACCCAGTCCGTCCCTGATGAACTAAACAAGTTTTAAGGCAAGTATTTTAAGAGGTCCTTACTGCTGTTTATCGTATTAAATTTTAATAAAATTATATTAAGTAGTTTAAAAGATATTCAAGGAAAATTGATAACCAGTGGCGTCTTTTAGGAGGCCGTATCTATCTATGCATGGACGGATTGTAGAAATTAGAGGAACTCGTCATCTTATTTTTTAATGTTTTATCTGAATCAGAGAGATCTCCGACAATTTCCCGGACACGCTGTATATTTACATGGTTTGTTTTTGGTATTTTTCATTGTGTACTTCATATTATTTTGTGGAAAAATATGTTTCCGGAACGTCGGCGAACTCACAAAGTTCATTTTCCCGATTTTGATCGTGACATCACTAGTCAATTTTTTCGTCAATATCAACAACAATTAGTATGTGTTCACCATTATCCTTCTGAATTAGACATTTCTTTCATTCCTTTTCTAACCACATCATCAAAATAAAAATTTAAAGCATGCTTTAGTAGGATCTTAATATTGGTATGGCTGCTGGGCCGAGACCGATGTTGATATATGCAATATGGCGTGTCACGAAGAATCGCCATACTTTGTTTCATTTTATTGTGATAATCCTTTTGTAACAGTAAAGCACTGTTATTTTATAATTGCTCAGCAACTACCCACTATTCTGGAATATTGGCTTTGCGTATAGAAAACAGGTCAAAATAGTGTCACTTTTCCAACGATCTGAGAAAAAGGATTTACCGAACTCCTCATTTTTATCGTTGGTGTTGAATGGGAAACGATTAGCTTGACAACAATGAGTAAATCTGGTGATTCACAATGTAATGTAGGTGAGAATGATAACAAGGAAAGTCCCCGTGGATTTACAGTGTTGGAATTCTAGTGGAAATCAGCAGAGAGCCAGTCCGCTCTAGGGCGAATTCAACGCCGATCAGACGATAAAGTGCCGCAAATCGCGAAATTATGTACGGAATAGCAATGAGTCCGCCAGAGCGATGCCGACGACACACAATGGGACCTTTGTCCCAAAACAGCGCGATCTCGATGGCGCAGATCCGCGTTCTCTGATTATACCAAATTTCTTCCCATTGTTTGAACGGTCTCGGGCCAACTTTAATGGGACTATATTCTGGATCTTTTAGTACGGCCATTGCAACGATAAGGCACGTAGATAAGGTGGAGTATGTAAGAATACGATGACGTGCGGACAAGAACTCGCTTTCGATGTACGCGATGGGATTGCGGCATTTTTCTGCCATTTATGAATTCTTGTTTCTCGGCTTGGTTTCTGTTGAAAATGCCCGAAGAGAAAGAGATCATTCAACTTGTTCAATAAATAATGTTGGAGATTGTGATGCATTACAGCTCAACTGGTCCACAAGCTGTCATATTTCAATTCATTCGCGCTTGTTCATTTTCATTTATATTGGACTCCTCTTCCAGAAGAAGATTCTGTGGTCAAATTTGAGCATGTCTGTCCAACTATATACTCTCTCTATCTTTCGAAGAAGATGTCCAAATATCTGGGTTGAGTTGTTTATTGGGTCAAATTCGTAGATAAGTTCAACCATTCTGAGCATCTGAAATTTGGTTTACTTAATAACTCCTAGAATATCCAGACGATCAAGTTGTAATATGATAGATTTCTGAATGAGGTTGAGACAAATCGATTTGCAAAAATTTCGTGGAAAATTTTGAAGTTCCTAAAACTTTTCTTAATAACTTGACATCTCATAAGATATTCGTCGAATCTGAACAAAAATTGGTGCACATATGGAGGTTGATATTTATTTATTCAAATTATTGGTTCTCGAGAACAAGGCTATTGACTCATGTAGGTACAACGATTATATACAATTGTCTAGTTTTCACTCAGATTCACACAGTTTTCACACAAATTTAAGAGCTGCTTCAATTTGAGGTGCTGAGCCGAGGATGTCTTTTAAGTTGTCTTCAAGACCTACTCGATGAAGGCATCATCATAGTTGGGATAAGAAGGCAGAAGATGTTCCACAATTAAGAGAGTTATAATAATAATAATAAAGACCTTTATTATGTAATCATAATACATTTTATATACATGACAGAGGTTATACTGATTATATCAAGCAGCCGTGTATCACCCTGGTATGGGCTTTTATTAATTTGTCATCAAAATTCTTCTATCTTATTTAAATTGATTTTTATCTGGTAATCTATTTCGGGTTGGATTGCGCGTAGCTTGTTGTTGCTGATATTCCATTGGGTTTACCAGTCATGATGGGATTTCAGTTTAATTGCTGTGGGTGGTTATTTTCAATTTGAGATATGGGTTTGTTCATTCATTGTGGCGGTTGTATCAATATCATATTGTTCCAGAATATAGGTAAAAAGACTGTGGAACAAGAGCACAAAAGTTTCTGATCTTAGGTCAGTGTTTTCATACAATTATTTCACAAATAATTTCATCATTGTTATTGCTCTGACGCCTTTGACAATGTTCAAATATCTGGTTTGAAGATTCATCAAAATATTTGAAGTTTCACTAAATGAAATGCTTCATGCTATGTGAACATATTGAGAAAGATTTTATAATGCAGTTTCAAGTGGTAGAGAATTGTGGTTGTAATAAAATTGAAGGGAAACTGTAAGTTTGGTTATTGTTAATTCCAGATATTTATAAGTTGATTTTTTTATTTTATCTATAGGTGTTTATATGTCACCCTATTGTAGAGTCAGGGAAAAAACTTTAGAACAAGCGTGCTGAAGTTCTTTCCAATCTTGTTATTTATTTACAAAAAAATTTGATAATATGTCAGACTGAATTAAGGGTCTCACATGGCCAAAAATTGGGTTCGACATATTATTTCTGAGAGACATCAAAGCAATAGATCTATAACAAGTGTTCTCAAACTTATTTTGTCCACTTTGAAAATAAATTATTTTTCAGCGCCCCTCATTTTTTCATCTATTCATAAACCACTATAACTTCAAATTGAATTAATTAATTATTGTGAGCAACGTTATCAGAAAGTAAACACCAATTCTCAACGGCGCTCAGGTCTCAAGTTAGCTCTTACGGTCTTCACCTGTTAATCAGAATAATTATTGAAAAGTAGTGTTCAAAAAAAGTTCATTTTCAAAATGAAATAAACATAATCGATCCTCATATAAAAAGAAAAAAAATAATAAGAAGAATAAAAAGAAATAAAAAAGAAATGAAGAATAAATCTGAAGCTCTTTAATAAGTTTGTTCAGATCAGGTTCCCATTTACTCAAGAAGCAAGTAACATTCAAACGTTTTCTTTTCTTGGTAAGCAGTGTTGCCACAGCACTAAATCCACGTTCACACAAATATGACGATAGGAAAGCAATCAAGAATCGTTGAACGAATGACCACAATCCAGGGTACAATTGATGGATCGGTTTTGTAGCCAAAATTCTTGTTAACCATTTTTGAACTTCATTATATTTCCTCGTTTGTTGTCAATTCTATTGTTTCTTCCTCTGGCAAAGGCGACATGGCCGTGTTGACAAATGAAAACGGATCCAACACCCACTGTGATATTTCCAAGTTCAAAACGTCCTGGTATCGTTCGGTAAAGTCAATATGGAGGTTTTCCGAATGTTGTTGTCAGTAGGCAAACAAATTACGTTACTGCAGCATACTGTGTTAAATTCAGAAAATTGTGAAACTCACGTCTGCTCATATTCTTTTTATGTAAAAGCAATTTGGCTATGAAAGTTGCAACGATGTTTTTTGTCTTAATCAAATTCAGTTCATCGCCTTGCAGTTGGAGATTCACGTCGTTGAACAATTCATACAGGTCTGTCATGTAAGCTATATCGTTCTTTGATGTAATGAGTTTGTTGTGCATTTCTGTATCTTCAGTTTCCAAGAACTCTATCACAGAGTTAAACAGTTTGTAAAATCGAGTCAGTGTTACCTCTTGATGCTAACGAACTTCAGTATGAAACAGCGAACGGTTGAAATCCTCGTCATTAGTAACACAAAGCTGATGAAATAATCTATCATTCAAAGAGCTGTTGCGGATTTTATTGACTGCTTTGATGACATATTGCAGTGATTGAAATAGTCGTTCACTCAAGTTTCAAGCAACCAAATGTTGTCTGTGAATAACGCAATGTACAGCAGGGACGCTATGAAGTCTTTATGATAATCATTTGGTTCTTCCATTTATCGGACGAAAAAATTATGTACTGTATTAGTATAAGGATAACTCGATTTGAAATATTATTTTGTTATACGGAATTGATAAATTGCTTATTATGCGCTTTTAACAAGTCACTTAATAATACCATGAGTTGATGTTCGAAAGTTGTAGTTGGGGCGAAATAAGGCTTCGTAGCTATATAAAATTTCAAATTAGCCCTCAAGCCTACACCACGCTCCTTTTTTTGAGTCTTTTAACGCCCTAATTAAGGCCTGCAACGCTCCCAAGCGGCGTTATCGCCCACTTTGGGAGACGTTGATCTATAACTATAAATGATCTAATTCTGATTTTTAAGTTTAAAAGAGAAACATTACAGAGATTGGACAAACGCACGGACGCCATTTCAAGGCTAAACATATAGTTTTCTTTTAAGGGATTCCAAAAGATTTAAGCCAATATCGTCAGGACCAAAAGTACCCGCATTATTTAGCTTACTCGATGCTAACATGTTCATACCCTCCAAAATAATAGGTTGTCAAATATCTCCCTTTCGCTTTTTTGCTCTTCATACAATGCAAATATTAAATATTTACTTTTTGAAAATTGATAATTTTCGAAAGGTTTCTTACTTTTCTCCTTGATAAAGATAGAAGATGTCTATCGAAACGTCGGAAAACATTACATCCACAATAGATGATGGTAATAGCCCAAACAATCATTCAACAAGAGCTGATAAGATTTGAAAATTATGACTTCGATAATATGTGATATTCCAAAATGAGTTCATAATACAAAGAAATTCCATTTTTTGCATCATCTCCAGAATCTTCTCGTATAAGGCCTCTAATTCCTCCAAACTCAAGTTTAGTACAACTCTGTTGCACACATCGCATGACGGATAATACCTAGAAACCGATAAAGCATCTTCGGAAGATCTGAGTTGAGTAACATGTATGCCCTTAAGGTTTGCGGGAAACGATCTCTTGTCGCAACGTGTAGCTGGAGAACCAGCTCCGAGCTTAAAATACAAAATTTTTTCTTTCTGAAACATGGAAATAATTTCTCCCCAGCCTCGGGTAATACGCAAATGGACTGATGAAAGTTTCAACCTGAATTAGATTTATACATTAAGATTCTCTTCGATATGCCTTTTGCAAAAGAGCGTACTCACGTGGAAGATCAAGCGAATTGATAAATTCACAGGAGAATCGCCCCATGCGTTCATTTGAAAAATTGGATATGAATGTACATTTTAATTGGAACCACATTTGAGCATGTATCATAATACCTCGTTTTATATCCATCAGTCTCATTTCGTGATTCAATAGCTCATCACAGGATATATGAAAGATGCAAAACATTATATTTCATTAATTTCTTGCCGGAAAATATAACAATGATACAACGAGGAAAAACCTGCCTCAATAATTAGATTTGCAAAGGTCATACTTGTTTGATAGAACCAATTGAGTTTTAAGGTTATGATTCGTATCATATTCCATCATTATTCTTTGGTTTTTCACTGAAAATGAACAATATGTATATTAATATTATTTGAGATGAAATATGTCTGATATTGCTTATCAATGAATTATATCTTAATATATATTATTATTTATCTTATTTTATATTATTTAGGATTCGGATAGATGAATTTGAGTCCACGGGCTCGATACAGAATGTGCCGACACCAACGCGTGTTCGACCGTGCTGTTCAACTGAAAACATCGCAGCAGTGAGCCACAGTGCTGAAGAAGATCCTAATTTGTCAATTTCTCTACGTTCTAAAAAACTGAGGTTATTCCAAACCACCATATGGCGAATTTGGCTTTGAAGCTTTACAAGATTCAACTGATGCAGGAATTGAAGCCGACCGACCATTCACATCGCCGTATAGTCGCTCAATTCATTCTTGAACAACCCTCTGGTTTTTCTGAAAAATATTTTTTTCAGACGAAGCCAATTTTTATTGTCATCAACATCAACAAGCAAAATTGCCGCATTTGGGCTTCTGAAAATCCTTGAGCGATCATTGAAAAGCCTTTGCACGCTCAACGTGTCACTGTATGGTACTCTATGAGGCCTGGAGGGGTGATTTTTGGTGGTTTTTTCTCGAAGATGAGGCTGAAAATTCGGTAACGGCAATGGATCACGCTATCGCCAGATGTTAATATCTCAATTTTGGCTAATCATTGATGACATCGATATCACTGACATGTGGTTTCAACAAGACGGTACCATTCGTTACAAGGCCAATGAGACGCTCAATTTATTGCAAACCGAATTTGCTGATGGCAAAATTTTACGAAATTGAGCTGTTAAATGACTAGCCAGATTGTGTGATTTAACACCACTGGATTATTTTTTGTGTACTCTCTTAAGGACAGAGTCTATACGGAGCCAATAGAATCGATTGCAGCCTTAAAACTCAAAATCTGTGATGTGATAGCCGCACTAGATCCGACATTTTGCCAAAAAGTGATTAAAAATTTCGATGAAAGACTTTACTTCTGTCAGCGTGGTCATGGTGGACATTTGCCGGAGATCAATTTTCATTAATAACTGCCGAACTTTTCTTTTTGTAATACGATAAGAATTTGAATCATCGTCATCCACATTTTTTGCTTTATTTTGTTTTTGAAAACAAAGTTCTTGTTGAAAGACCCTTGTTGATTAGAAAGAGTTTCAAATGTCTTGAAAATGACAGTATTTTCCAATAATTCGATGAAAATGAAAAAACATATTCATGTAAACCCAACTTCCAATATATTGAAAATGAACCTTTATATCATTTTATTTGGTATTCCGAGTCAGAAATAGAATTCGAGAACCGTTTTTTCTCAAATATCAGATCTGACGATCACGTCCTACATCGGATACAACAACCATAACGAGTAACCTCGATCTTTCAACGGATGATCGCAAAGAGACGTAATCTAGAGAGAAGTGCATACATTGTTGGTAACAAGATATGGTAATCATGTCCTGCGGAACGAACTACCGCCGATGCTGTACCGTGATACATAAAATTACTGAAGTTTCTAAATTCCGAATGGAGAGCGAGTAGGCTGTTGAGGCCAGATAGCGATTGTGCCGTACATGTTGCGAAGAAATACCCTCCGATTTATTGCTAACGAGATAGCAGAGGCGTTCAGGAAGGGGTAACTTCGAAATGGTGGTTCTAATCGAGACCATTATGGATTGTAGATTTAATGCTGCAGCTTAGAGAAATTGAATTATCTAATTCAGGGGGAATTGATTTTTATTTTCGAAGAAAATGCTGTTATGAGGTGCATTAAATATGAGCTGTTATGCTGCCTTTCAAGAGTCTTCATAACATAATGTTGATAATGAACATCCCCATACCAGAAGAAAATGAAAATCCACGAACTTCCTATGAGTCAACTGTTATCCGAAGACTTTTCCCAAACCATGGAAAACTCGGGCATCTAGTGTTCCTACGATCTCAATGCTGATCGGCTCTACATGATTTTTGTAGTTTGGACTCAACAACGAGGATGATACAGTCCCTCTTCTATATCATATGTACCTACCGAAAAATAATATCAGAAGAAAAATAAAATTGAAAATTTGAAAATTGGAATTTTCCTGTAGTTTCGCCTTCGACGGCCGCCCCTAAGACACAAGGAGTCAAGAGTCGACATGAGAAGTGGATGTTAATATATGTTAATTAATAAACATTAACTTTAACTTCTGGGATTGCTTTCCCTTAAATAAATGAAAATGCCATTTTATGTTCCGGTGGAAGGAAGCAACGACAATGAAATTTGAAAATATGTAAGATATTAATAACGCCTATACATGCACAAAGTTTAGTATGAATACGTGGGATATCTTATGTGGTAAGAAGTGGTATAAAGTATTGAAATTAATGAAGCCTTAATCAAGCGAGTAGTATCCAATTAGATCCTCCTATTCCATTAAAAATATGGTGCCATCAAGTGCAGATACATAAGAATAGAAATTAGGTCCTTTCCGAATAAATCCTTTCCGATGACGACAGTCGAATTCTCATTGAAATGCATGAAATCGAAAATTATGTAACTCTGCAATCATAAGATTAATGTTTAAAATGAAGTTGAATAAAATTATCGCTATTAGAGCTTTTTCACTACAATGAATATCCGTTGTCAACCTAAGTGAAAGAATTTGCGTTGGTGTTTCAATAGTTCATAATTATGTGATATAATGAAAAAATCGGAGAGGAATCTGACGTGAGGTCAGTGAGCACTTGTTCTGGAGTCATCTCTAGTACTCTGGAATAAACTGGTCCAAATAAAACCGCCACGAAGAATGAACAAAACCATATCTCAAGTTGAAAATAGCCATTTATTCTCTTAAGTATCATTCCAACCTCAAATATTCTTCTAAAAAACTAATCACAGAAAATCTAATGGAATTTCTCAATATAGTGAAAATTTCAGGTACAAAACTTCAGACATGAGAAAGTATATTCATTTGATCATTCAACGCTATACTACATCGTCCAATGAAATCGCTCAATTTTTGAAAACGGACCAATAGAAACAAACTGTATCTGAAAACACTCAACCTCACAGTGTTTTCACTTTTAGAAATTTGTTTTTATCAAATCCCTAATTTGCATAGGAATTAAAAAAATGTCCTTCAAGAAACAACATCAGTATCTACTTCATCATTCGAAAATAATGCTCGTAATGTGTATAATAATTGTACTATCAATAACTATTATTTTGAGAATAAAGATGAGTAATTTGTTGTTATGCTTCTATCTGGTTATTTTTGAATAAAAAACTATTTTTTATTTCGTTTGATTTATATTGTTGAATGATCTTTCCAAATACCACACGAGATTCGAATTTTTTTGAGAACACTGTCGTTTTTCCAAAATTATACAAATTTCACTCAACAAAGTGATCCCGAAATACCACTCGCCTTCGGCTAGTGGTATTTTAAGGATAACTTTGTTTCGTGAAATTTAAACGCATAATTCCCAAAAAACAAGAGTGTTCTCAAAAATTCCTACCTCTAGTGGTATTACCCTTGAGAAGACGAATTATCAGCTCTTGGTTCATTATTGCATAAACTGCGTTAACTCAATTCAATGCAATGAACAGAGAACTAATTTGAAACAGCTGCATAATAATTTACATTAAAAGGATCGAACATAAATGTCAACTCACATACTCGAAAACTAAAACAATAATGAAACTAGATGAAATGAAAAACAGAAACATCAAAAAGTATCATAAGAAACGATAAATTTGTGATTTACATAAATTGCTCGAAAGATTCCCCATTTTTTTCAATGCATCAACGAATTCTTTTAAGAAACGACTGTTTGATATTATACAATATATTAGGAGTGATGTCTTTAAAAGAAATTTCAATTCTTCTCTTCACGTCGTGAGGAGTTGTTACAGGATTCTCATAAACAATGCTTTTGATATATATCCACAAAACAATCCGGAGATATTAAGTCTGGGGACCTCGCTGGCCAATTTTGCGGTCCCGCTCAAATTATCCATCTATTTGGAAATTTTCTATCTAAAAATTGGTGGACAACATTTCTGAAGTAAGTAGGTGCGGCGTTAACTGAAGCATTCTTCTTCTTGTTTCCAGTGGAATACCATCCAACACCTCTGAAAATTAATTTTGAAGAAAAGATAGAAATTTGTTGCATTCCAAAAAACCTTCGAAAAAATATGGACCAACAAGGTGAGTTTCCATAATACCTCCCCAAGTATTTACTCTTCACCGATGTTGGTGGTCAATTGATCTTGAGAAATGAGGATTTTCCGTATAGCAATAATGAAAGTTAGTCTGTTCACTGATCCTTTGGTATGAAAATAGCACTCATCTGTAAACATAACAAAGTTTTGGAAATTCCAATTGTCGCCATATTTTTCGAGAACCCATAAGCAAAATTCTAGTCTTCAATTAGCATCATTGTGGGTTACAAGTTGATGCAACTGAATGTGATAAGGGTGGTATTAGTACATTTTCAATATCCTTCGAAAACTTGCTCTGCTAATTCCAAAATCCCTACTTATTCTTCGTTGGCTGGTAGCGTGTCGTTTCTACTAAAATTTGCAAGCCTATTTGTTTCAACATAGTTATATCTTCCAAATTACAACTTGATCCGATGGATATTCTAGGAGTAATAAAGGAAATCAAATTTCTGATGCTCATAAATCCTGAACCATTGATCGGATTTGGTGCAATAACGACCTAGACCGAGACATTGGAATAGTTAACGTATTCTGAAAAAAGTCGAACCCAATCGACTGAGGCCATTTTCGGCTCGATATTCGAACATTACAGAAATCTGGGCAAAATGATGTTCTACTATAGCAATAGCACAAACAGCAAACATAAAAATGGTTGATGTTGTCTCAAAACATAAGTCCTATCATATCGGAAATAGCAGTGCCATAAACCTAATCCCATAATTTGACGGAAACCCAAATGGGCCGATAATTTCGCCGTCAACCAGCTCGACATACATGCCGGCCTTGTAAATGAATACGACAGTTCATAATAATCCTCGGCTACATAATGGATACGTGTATAGAACATGGGATGCATCTGAACGACGACTTAAAGGTGTCAAATTATGCCCGACCGTGTCCCGGCCTATTATGATCATGAACCCCATAAGAAAAACAAATCTAGTTGACGTGCGAGGGGCACCCACCTCATTCATGAATTTGTATCCACCTTCCCTGTCGGCCAGTTTGCTTGTTAGCGATTGTGGAACGACCAACGACAGGGTTGGACTGGCAATTTTTCGAACAGATAGATAAATTGAGATCGGAGCTACATATAAAAGTGAAGATGTGGAGAGTAGCTAGGACTCTTTTGAAAGGTTCTTAGTTTTTTAATTATATTTTTTTATTAAATTTAAGCAATCATTGATTACTTTTTTAATTTGGGAATAATTCGTTTTCCAATTCAAACTACCACTGGATGAAAGTTGAGCAGTTGAATAAATCATTCGCTGATTTCGAAATATCTTACCAGATAAATGAATTGATTGAATAAATATACAAAAAAAAAGTCTGGTTAACACAAAAAAATTGAGGACTCAATTGATCAATATGATACTTGCTACGATTGAAACTGCGAATCTAGGTTTGTTTGTTACGCTTTCACGCAAAAAGTACTAAACCGATCATCATGCAACTTTGTACATACTCTTGAAGGTATTAGAAGTAAGATAGGATATTTTTTATTAATAATGAAAACTTTTTTCGAAAGATAAGAAAATTGCTCGTCAAGCTAGTTCAACGCCATCTAGCATTACAGTAATGAAGCTTCAACACTGAATATATGAGTCAATACAAAAATTTTAAAAATTTTAAATTCGATTGTGTTGATATTCCGTATAGTTCGGATTGAATCAAGGGATTTAAAATAAAATGGAACAGTACTGACTTGAGGTCAAGAGCTTCAGCGCGCTTGTTCAACAGATTTTTTTCCAAACTCTGAAACAGTATGATATTAATACAACTGCCACAATGAATGAACAAACCTATATGCTGATTTCGACCGATTTGACCCAACTGGACTATTTCGTGTGGGGTGTTTGAAATCGAAGTTTTACTGAAATAATCCACAATCAACCCATGCCTTGAAGGCGAACATATCACAGGCCCAACTGATAACTACTCACAGTTTTTCTTCGGTTTTTTTCGAAGCTCAAATTTCCTTCTCTTAAAAACCAATCAAAATAAGGCATATCCATTGAAAACCAATGAAATTTTTTTCCAGTAATCTCTTGTCCTTTAAAATACCTCATATATTCAAGTCTGAATTCTAAATATCTTGAATTAAAAATCACCGATCTACCTATTTTCTTTTAGTTTCATTTCAGCCATAACCCTGTTTCACCAAAAACTGTACTAATTCATAATAAAATCACTTGAATCACAAAAATGCATATGCCAACATAATCAGGAAAATGAATCTATCAGTAAAAAAGGTCTTCTTTCATTATCATACCAGGATTTCAGATAGACAAACACTTGTCCTAAGAAATACCTTATATATTCAAACCCTATTTACACAAAGGGATTATTCATCGGAATCGAATCCTCTGAAACCTCAACATGACTTTGATAAGCATTATATTGTGTGTGGCTGCATGCCTTTAAGTAAATTAAAAAAAATATATCTTCTGGTAAAAGAAAGCCACGGAGATGAAATTCGTGAATATGTGAGATATCAATAACGTCCATATATGCACAAAGTTTTGGTATCTTATCTGATCAGATATAAAGTATTGAAATTTTTTGTTTTGGAATTTTTCGAAAATTTTCTAGCAGCGTCGATGTTTACGAAATTTTGCGAAATTTGGCCAGCACGATAGCTCACTGTTTACAACTATCTTAAAATAGAACAAAAGTGCAAAAGTCTAGACTAATTGGCAAAAGCTTATCTAGGTATCGCAAGTAGTAGAATTTGGGTGGTTCCGATTGAAAATTACTGGGATTATAAACAGTCATTTTGCTTGAAGTCATGAAAAACGATCATTTCCATATGTTCTTTTAGTGATTTTGTTCTAGTTTAGAGAACTAGTGGAACAACATGCTATCGTTTTGCTCATATGTCTGTTATTTTCGAATATCGAACAGGAAAATTGTCTCAATCGATTGGGTTCGACTACCTGATGAACAATCCGTGTTAAAATTTGAGAATATCCAGCCGATTGTACACTCTCTATCTTCCGAAGGAGATGAACTAGGATTTTCGTATTTTCAGAATAGACTAATTGTTCAAATATCTCGGTTAAGTTCGTTATTAGGCCAAATACGTAGAGTTGTTCAGTTTTTATAAGCATTATTTCACAATTAGTCTTCAAGAAGATCCCAAGGCAAGTAATTTGGACATAAATAAATAAAGTATTTCAATGAGCAAGAGCTTACTGGAAGAAAAATTTCAATGTCCATATTATTTTCGATGAAAAAGAACTTTTCTTCCAGAGAAAAAAGTTTGGGTCTAGATGAAAACTGAAGGAAAACATTGAGTAGTTATTTCGAATTTAAGATATAGCTTTCTTGACTCTTTCACATTCATGGTGGCAGTTTTTATCAATATCACACTTTAGAACAAATGTGCAAAGCTTCAGTAGTGAGGTCAGTGCTTTTCTACATACATTTGGAATAATAACAAATGGATCAACTGCAATAAAGATCAAAGTGATACATTTTATACGTTTTCAATCCTTAAGCCGCGCCTGTTTAATTGAAATCATCTACAAAACAGACGATGACGTGGAAAAGTGCGGCTTTTGATGGATGGAGGATAATCGTGAAGAGGCACGAGGTGGAAAGATTAGTGCTTCCAAGGCCCAGGTGTCGAGATCTCTTCCGAATGAACAATTTCATTATTTTCGGCTCAATCTTACTGAGTTAAATGTATTTACGTGACATATAATGTAGTTCCTGATTTGGGAATATACGGGTTTATTCACACTGTAACCAATAAAACCATAAAAAGTCCCATTTTGTGATTCTTGAAAAGAGAGCCTAATGCGTAACTTTACCTGAGATATCCTTCCTGTGTTCGCAAATTTTTTCGTATACCTTCATTGTTAGGAATTGTCACACAAAGGTTTTTTTCAGGTCTATTCAGGAATTTGTGTAAGTAATTCGTCCATATTCTTCATTTAAAATGAGCATGAAGTTAGCCGGGCCTCGTTATAGGGCCAAAGCATCGGACAATCCCAGATTAATGAATTCTTATTCGATTACCAAGTAACAGGGTACAACTAATAGTTAGGTTATTTACATTCTGTGTTATTGGTGATCTTTCTACCAACGTTTTTATCACCATCTATCGTTCTCAAGATAAATTAGCTTTTGAGAGAGGAGAAAGTATTTGAAAATATTTCGAATTCCATTAATTGTCAAAATTGACAGAACTCATGAAATTGAATTAACCTATGGTAAAGAGACTTCTACGAGTTGGATCGAATACTTGGCCTACAAATTTCCACCAACTTTGTTGATGGAGCATTTAGGATATCAGAAGTAATTGAATGAAATGCTGCTTCCTTTATTTTATCCCTGTAATTTTCCCTTCTCATATAGGACTAACTTAAATCTATCCGTGTCCTGCACTTGAGGAATCTTTACCGTGGTTTCAAACGGCTTTTTTATTTCCATAAAAGACGTTCGCTTTCGCATGGTGATCGTACATGGAATTATTCGTTCTCTGGTTTTCATTTACATGTGTAACTTTCGTTAGGTTGGACCTGATAGTATATTTATTGTATCTTGATTGATATGGATATGGAACATTCAGTACTTCTACATAGTATGATGAATGGTATATATGAAAACATTGAAGTTTGTAAATCGTTTTTCCAATTCCCAATTACCGTAAGGCCTGTATTTTGAGAATAAATATAATAACAGTAAATGCAATTCCTAAAGAAACTTTGACCAATGTTAGTTTTTTCAAATAAGTTCAATGTTTAGACACCGAGAAAAATGAAATCATGAATAAATATAGATAAAAATTACCTAGTTTGAAATTCAACGGAATCCATTAAATTTCATACAATGAAATGTCATAATCCTTGTGGATGAAGATCTCTAGATATAATAATAAATAGAAATTAATTTGAAGGAGAATATGTATTATTTTTTTGCGCGCTTTTTCCTTCTGGAGCAGAGTACTATCCTTTTACCCAAATTTCTGTAATATTCAAATATGGAACCGGAAATGGTATCAATCGATAGGTCAAACTTCCTGCTGATGAATCCGTAATCAAAGTTCGGCAATAAAATCCCTATCTTCTGACGAAGATAACTTTGAATTTTCAAATGTTTTGAGTCCAATTGCACTTGTCAGGTTCGAGCATCTGGGATTTGGTTTTCTCAATAACCTCTATAATATCCATCCGATCATTTAAAACTTGAAATTCGTACAAATAATGATTGAAGAAAGGAATCTGCTAATTTAGAAAATCCTCAAGTTAGACAATATCAAAGGTATTCCAAAAATTATTTTGTTAATTTTTATTAACTCTTAATATATTCGACGCATCTCAATAGAAATATGTTTATATATGAAGGCTACTGATCTTTGTTGAATGTCCCGCGCTATGAAATGAACGCGCATTATCAGGATATTCTCTTCCTGTGTCCAGCGTGTTCTCTCAGCTCGTCTTCTAGGAGCACCAATGGGGCGCGATAATCTCTCGTCCAAATCAGTGTTTCCTTGAGTATTTCCTAAAACGAGATCCTGGCTTACGGTGCCATCTCGGGGAGCTGCGCCGCTCGCACCACAGCTGACCCCATCAGGCTCTTCCTCCAGACGGCTCCGAAGAGGACCAGCCCGCTGTCCCCTACCGCCCTGATTTCTGCTTCTAGTAACAGGAGCGTTGTATTCTACAGATTCCAGGCTGCTAACCTGAAGATTCGGTACTATATAATACTATATAACTACGAATGGATTAGTTGAGAACCACCTGGCAGAAAACACCAGACTGCTTGAGTTGGAGGAGAACTTGATCAGCTAGGCCCAGAAGGAAGTGATACTCTGGACTACAAGGATTGTTAGAATGTTCCTGACAGCTGGCTAGAGTGACCTTGGTCGGATGGACCCGGTCTCTCTGGAGGAACCCTAAGCGGTGGTTTCAAAAAAAAAAAAGAAGGCTATTGATATCTTGCATATTCTAGAATTTTACCTCAGTAGATTAAACGCCCCACAAGATAGAAATTTTCTTATGTAATGAAGTCACAGAAGTTCACAGAATAAAAATAAGTCATATATATAATTTCTTTTTCTTTGAGTGGTATATATCGAAAGGTGCAAAACTTCAGTTTGTCAGCCTTCATTGTTTTTTCCAAAAGCCATCCTACCTTCTGAGAAAACATAATCAAAGTAATTGGCGTTAAAAGGAATTTGCTCAGTTGTCATTTTATTCGTAATTTGGGATTCAATAAAGAAGATATTCCAAAAGAAGAGCATATTAGAGGAAAAATTTCAATTCTTGTGTTATAGTCCATGAGAAAGACATAATTTTGTTGAGATAAGGAAGTTTGGGCTTCGGACAAAATGTGAGAAGTTATTTTGAATTTGAGATAAAAGTGTGTTGATTTTTTCACATTTCATTCTGGTAGTTGTCTCAGTATCACACTGTTCTAGAGTACGGTAAAAAAAACTTCAAAACAAGCACGCAAAAGCTAACATCACGTTAGTGCTTTTTTAAATTTTCATTCAAGAAATTATCTAAAGAAAATTTAGAGTCACTTTTCAACAACAATATATAGTTCAACATACGGGCAGTTTTCAATCGAGGTAAACAGAGACGGTGTTTGAATACAATAAAATTTGAAGTAGGAGTTCAAGCTTGGTAAAATATGACGACAACGGAACTTGATAAAAAAAGACTCAGGGTTCGTAGTTCGAATTCTATTATGTTCCTTTCTAAAGCGAATAAAAAACCCAGTAGACGCGTTAACGAGGGTGCTTTTAAAAGCAAACTCACTTTTTCTCATAGGGTTTCAGAATAATTATGAAAACCACTCTAGATATGTGAATACCTGCCAAGCTTTTCACTTTTCACGCAGTTTTCTCGAGGTATTTCCTCGAAATATACCGAATTAATTGCGGTAATTGCAGTTTTCAGAACTGCGTGCGTTCTAAATACAATAATAATGAAAAAGCTGTGAAACAAAAAATACAGACGTTTCATTCAAAAATATGAAAAAAAAAGTTCAAGAAAACATCTAAAATAAGGGCCTTACAGCTCAAATTCTTCAGATACTTGAAGAAGGAATAACAAAACCGAATATTATATTTACATCAAGAAATATCTACGTTTATATGCACCGAAAATTTTCTGCCAGATTTCTTAAAAGCTTTACCTTGAAAACGAAAGAAGATGTCTGTTGAAACCTTGGGAAGAGGAACAATAAGAGATTATGGCAATTGCCCAAATAATGATTCTACAATATAAAATTTTTGTTGTTATGGATATTTCCAAAAAAAAGAAAACAAGTGAGATACGAGTAAATTTGTAAGTCATTTTTAATCTCAGAGAATTTGAATGCGTGCAAGCAGCAAAAGCAGTTGATTCTAAATCGTGCGCATAGAACTTGTAACGGGCCAATTTCCCGATGGCGGTTGATTCGGAAAATTTAGATCGAGGCCTCCATGGTGCGATCTCTGAGTTTCCGTGTGGCACGCATTGGCAGAAGTGGGGTTGACTTCGATCGACCTTCTTCGAGTCTGCATAATTTCTCGTGTTGAAATGTACATGGGTCTATCTTGTGCAATGATCTTTCTCGAATCGAAATTAAGTTTCAAATAGAGAGTTTGTCGTGGCGAACAGTTTTATAACGTTCGATAAGTCCAGGTTTATTCAATTTTGAATTGTCGGAGAGATGTCTGATGAATCAAATTACCTTCCTAATTGATTCAATATTCGTGCCAATCTTTGTTATTCAATGATTACTTTTTTCATTTATCGGTTTCTAGGTTTTCCTGATGAATTTTTCATCGAATTATCTGTACCATTGTGTTTTTTATTGTACACATGGATATTTTTCTTCTCTCAAATTATTATTATTTGTGAGTCAATACATTCAGTGTTCGCTGGAAACTGTGGAACATTATTGGCTCAGGTACTTATGAAATTGATTTTCACAGCCAAATTTGTCGGAGATGAAAATTTACTGAAGGATTGAACAAATTTGCCGCAGCTGAAAATTTACCTAAGAACTGAACCAAATTTGTCGGAGTAGAAAATTTACTGAAGAGCTAAACAAAACTTGCAGGAGCTGGAAATTTACATGTTTCACTGAGGACTAGAGAACTGAGAAATGAAATAGTTTTTGTTGAAAAGTTTGTATACAGGGTGGAAGAATTAAGACCCATTTTCGACACCAGACTCACCCCGAACACCTAGGATGGTTGTATGGTCCTGTTATCGCATGAATTAGGACTCAAGGCAGACAAGATAAGTTCCAGCAACAATTGTAGACATTATCTGTTGATTTTTATAGCCAGAAATTTATCATTTCCACTGAAATTTTTGATTTGGACAATTTAACATTTATACATACTGTAAATATCTAGTATGTGTAAAAGAGTGGAATGAATTTCGATTATTCGAGTATTGACTATCATTGACTGGGGCTGGTCATTTCAGGGAAGATACTGCTGTTTCTCATGACCTTTCTGGAAGCATACTTTCCAATAACCTAGCTGAAAAACTTCAAAGCCTTACCAACCGTTACAAGTGGCCATGTGAACATCACGATAAGATCACCAGCTATGAATTTATCCTCTTTTCCCTAAAGAATAGCGTTCGCAATGAATGAAGCATTCGGCGTTTTCTATAATCACTTCACACATTAATAACAAACGCCTATAACTCATATCTCTCAGGTGGTGAAATACGAACTTGCTATCAAAAACCTTCAGGAAAGGATCGGAAATTCAACTCGGCAAATGTTAAAGCGTCTCTTTATTTGAGATCTCACGATTCCACTTCAACTGAATGTAACACACAAAAATGCAATTTTCGAAGCGATCAACCATGACGACGGAATATTTGCCTTCGGCAGTGCACAAAAGGAATTCTTTCATTATCGTGGATTTATATTATTATACAGGGTAATATTTTGCATTAATTATAACTTTAGATTCCTCAATGCGGAGGAAAGTACTTCCGTCACTTTCATATACAATCCTGTTCTGTCAAAATCGGACTTAACCACCACTGGATTGCCATCAAGTTCACAAACAATGCAGCACTTTGCCTAGGATGTGGCATAAAAACAGTAGATTGATACTTGTTGACGCATCTCATTCCTGTTGATGATTCCACTGAGTATTTTTTTGGCGCTCTTGTTCACCCGAACAGGTTTCCTATCATTTTGCCCGAATGTCTGTAATTTTGGAATATCAAGCCGAAAATGGTCTCAATCGATTGGGTTCGACTCCCCTATGAAGAATTCGTGGCAAAAGTTGAGTCTGTCCGGCCGGCCGTATCCCCTCAAGCATCCAAAAGAGCTGAGCTAGAGTTTTCATATTTTCAGAATAGGTTAATTGTCCAAATATCTCGGTAAAGTTCGTTATTGGGCGAAATCCGTCAGATGGTTCAGTAGTTATGAGCATTTGAAATTTTGTTTCAATAATTACTAGAATATCCATACGATCAAGTTGATACTTGAAACATTGTTGAGGAAGGCTGCAACAAAACAGCACGCAAAATTTCGCAGAAATCGTCAAGCTAGAAAAATTTTCAATCCTTTTCAATCTCATCTCATAAGATATTTTTCGGATTTCAATAAAAATTCGTGAATATATTGAGGTGATCGATATCTTATGTGTCCTAAAATTTCATTGTCGTAGCTCTTTTCCATCTAAAGATATGATCATTTTTTTTCATTTACTCAAGAGAAAAGAGAAATGACATACGTCCCGATGATTTTCTTTGAACGATGGCCATCACAGATCGATATTCGATTGACAAATGCCGGGCTCATTAATCAGTGTCAGTTGGCGTAATATTAATCAAAATTTTTCATAACGGGAAATCATAGAGAGAGAATTCAATCTCGATGGCTGAAATAATATACGTTGTCAAAATTCAGAAAAGTACTGACGTCAGTTTTTAGGAAAAGGAATTATAGCTTCGAACAAAACTTGGGGAAAATTATGAGTAGTTATTTTTAATTTTAGATATAGGTTTGTTCATTATTTGCAACACATTGTCCCATAGTACGGGAAAAGACTACGTGATCATAGTGCTTATAGATTTGTTATGGTTTGAATATTTACTCGCAAGTAGCTCAACAACAGCGCCAAAGCAATCTGACCTCACGTCAGGGCTTTCTAAATTTTTAATATCACATTTTACGTTTTTTTTTTCAATATCACAAGCACACGATAATAACACCAAAACTTGAAATGAAACGTCTTGTTCGAGTCAAATTGACACTAAAAAAATTCGAAAATAAAGAGATACCTACAAGACTGCCAATCGAAGCAATTTTAATGTTCCGAGATCTTGAAAAATATGGTGAACTCATAGCTTCCTACAATAAGATGGTACAATGCTGAAATTCTGGGATGTTTTGAATATTGATTACCTCTATATACATTGAAAATTTTGTGGTTTCCGGATCAATATCTAAGTCATTAAAGAGAACAGTTTTGGGACAATTTTGCATAGCTATTCGTATTCAAATGTCTTTCAAGTTACAATTTTTTCGGATTGATATTCCAGTAATTTTTGTGAAAAACGAACTCTAGATCCACAAAGTGCAGAACCATTCGACGAATTTAGTCGAATAACAAACTTGACTGAGATATTTAGATATTTAAAGTATTCTTGAAATAAAAACTCTACCTCATCCCTTTCGGAAGATAGAGAGTATTCGGCCGGGCGGCCAGATGGACATACTCGAGTTTGTCCCAGAATTTTTCATCACGAAGTCAAAACCAATTGATTGAGACCATTTTCGGTACGATATTTGAAAATGTCAGACATTTGGGCAAAACGATAGTACGCTGTTGTGTAAACAGAACGATTACTCGCTGTTTTACTGGGAATAAACGTTCAGAAACTGTCTCAAATTTTTTAATTAACAGTTTTGAGGTGAGTGAAATGTATCGTCGTTACTAAATCTTGGCTGACCTATTGATATTTAGACAGATCGTATATCAAAAGTGTGAGCACCAGAGATGAATAATTCAACGAGATGCACTTGAACAAATATATATCGCAATCTCGAATCGAGCGGGTTATTCACGCTTCTTCGTATTTATACGCAGCTCATTTTGCATAACCGTCGCCGGGGTCGGTAATAAATCAAGAAACTTGAGTAATGTCATCGGATTAACGTGATATGTGGCGAAGAAAGGATGCGAAGTAGCCACCTTTCGGAAAATTCCACCACGAGTTCCTGCTCCGGTAAGGTGTTGAACGAGTGGTGTAATTAACGAAAACAATAGTCAGGCACAGCATAAGGAGTTTAGGGCGGAAAAAGATCAGTATGATTAACCAATTCAATTATACATCACCATAATAGAGATGATTTATAACACAAAAACTATTGGGGATAGGTATAAGGAAGTAATGTATTCTCAATTCGATTTTTCATCGACAATCATAAAAAAAATTTGTCATACGGGGTGTCCCATTCAAAATATCAAAGCTGTTGCCAGATATCCATACTTCTGGTAACATTGGAAATTTGAAAATATTTCAGCAATGTAACTTGGATAACCTAATACTAATCTATATGGAGCACTTATGGAATCAGGTGTTATTTTCATAAATGCTGCTTCTTTGATTTTTCTTCTTGCAAGCTTTTCCTCTTTGGATATTATTGATGCTTCATCCCATTTTATACGATGATTCTCATCTAGAGCATGTTGGACCAATCTGGATTTGTCGCTGTCTAGTACTCGTAGAAGCTTCTGATGTTCTTTTATTCGTACATTCAGAGGGCGTTTAGTTTCTCCGATGTAAGATCTTCCGCACTCATAAGGTAATTCATATATGCAATTCTTTGTCCTTTGTGTCTCATTATTAGGCTTAACTTTTTGTAAGTTTAGCTCTGATAGTGTCTTGAGTTTTGAATGCAGTCGTTATGTTGTACCTATCTATTTCCAATTCTTCTCATTTTCTCCGACAAACCTTTTACATAAGGAATTACGGTTTTGATGGTCTGGTTTATATCTGTTGGTTCAGGTTGACTTTCTCTTGTTCGTTTAGCTTTTTCTAATATCTTTTTGGGGTAGCCATTGCTTCTAAGAGTTTTCGAGATGTTATTTATTTCTTCATTTTGGTCTTCTTCAGTGCAACAAATATTTATTGCTCTATCAAATAAACATTTTGCTACTCCCAATTTAGTGTTCAGTTGGTGATTTGAATCAAAATGTAGATATTGTCCTGTGTTCGTTGGCTTTTTATACACAGTTGTTCTTGGGATTCCATTTTGTTTATGTACGAGTACATCTAAGAATGGAAGTTGTCTGTCCTTCTCGATTTCAATTGTGAATTTAATTGATTTAATAATTTAAATGAATCAGGTTCAGGTTTTCAGAAAATTCGAGAACCTGAAAAAGCCGAAGAGTACAGATGGAAAATCAGAACCTTGTTAGACAGGAATAACAAAACACCTATACCCAATATAAATAAAGCTGAACAGAGGGCATTAAAAGATTTTAACTCGGATAGTTCCATAAAGATACTTCCAGCAGACAAAGGAAACGCCACTGTAATTCAAGATGTTCGCTCTTATAATCAAAAAATAGATGAGTTATTTGAAGCAGGAAAATACAAAAGACTAAAAAAGGACCCTACCACCACAGTTGAAAACAAGATTTACAAAATCCTTTATAAATATCGAAATGAATTTCCAGATCAATTCGTTAGATCAAGACTTACACCTCACTTCAGTAAACCATCACATTTATATGGTCTACCAAAAATACACAAAGCAAATATTCCTCTAAGACCAATTGTGAGTTCAAGAAATTCAGCATGCCACCAATTGGCTAAATTTCTGCTGAAAATTATATCACCATTAAAAAGTAATTCAACATCGATGATAAGAAACACTAAACACTTCATAGAAATAATTAAACATCAAGAAATCATGGAAGAAGACGTTATGGTCAGCTTCGACATCAGCAGTTTGTTCACTAATATTCCGACAGATAAAACACTTATCATTTAGGAAAAAGCTTGAAGAAGATCAAACCCTTAGTGATAGAACTACACTAAGCGTGAATGCAATTATGGAAATGCTTTCTATTTGTATTAAAACAACATATTTCCAATTTGAAGAAATCTTTTATCAACAAGAATTCGGAATGGCCATGGGTTCACCACTATCACCAATTTTAGCTGATTTATATATGGAAATTTTCAGACAGAAGGCATTAGAAAAATATGTACTTAAACCCAAAATGTGGAAAAGATATGTAGATGAGACTTTCATTATTTGGCAACATGGAAGAGACACTATAAATGGATTCCTTCAATATCTAAACAATCAAGAGGAATCAATTAAATTGAGAAGGACAGACAACTTCCATTCTTAGATGTACTCGTACATAAACAAAATGGAATCCCAAGATTCACACACAGTGAATACTTTATACACATAAAAAGCCAACGAACACAGGACAATATCTACATTTTGATTCAAACCACCAACTAAACACTAAATTGGGAGTAGCAAAATGTTTATTTGATAGAGCAATAAATATTTGTTGCACTGAAGAAGACCAAAATGAAGAA
>JARTUT010000571.1:0-57475 GCA_030674115.1 Micraspis discolor | reverse complement strand
TTGTCAAACGAATATCGATCTGTGATGGCAAATCTTTCAATGACAAAACTCGGACTTCATGACATTTCTATTTTTCTCTTGAGTAAATGAAAAAATGATCATATCTTCAGAAGGGGAAAGCTACGACAATGAAATTTTTAGGATGAGTAAGATATCAGTAACCTCAATATATATACGGATTTTTATTTAAATCTAAATGAAGTCTTAGGAGATATTGAGTATTGAAAATTTTTTGGGGAATTTTTTAAAATTTTTCTAGCGCGACGATTTCTGCGAAATTTTGCAAGCCGTTTCGTTTCAGCCTCCCCCAATAACATTACAAGTATTAACTTGATCGGATGGATATTCTAGTAGTTATTGAGGAAACAAAATTTCAGATGCTCATAACTACTGAACCATCCGACGGATTTGGCCCAATAACGAACTTGACCGAGATATTTGGACAATTAACCTATTCTGAAAATATGAAAACTCTAGCTGATTCCTTTTTGGGTGCTAGAGAGGATACGGCCGGCCGGACAGACTCAACTTTCGCCACGAATTCTTCATCAGGAGTCGAACCCAATCGATTGAGACCATTTTCGGCTCGATATTCCAAAATTACAGACATTCGGGCAAAATGATAGGCACTCTGTTCAGGTGAACAAGAGCGCCAAAAAGAAAATAATACAAAAATTCCAGAAATCAACTAACGGATCAATACAAACTTCGATTGACACAACGCACAATCAAGGGATATCTGAGATTAAAGAAGTCTATGCCTGTTCTACTGGCAGTGTTTACATGTTGCGAGATTCTTGGAATTGGCGAAGCTCTAGTATAACCGTACCTATAAGTCCTGAAAGCTAGCAGCGCGGTGCCTCTAACATTTCTAGATGGAACGTGAAAACCAAACAGAGATAGAAGGCCGGAAGAAGACAGAAGCCCCCGACCAATCTAGCAAACAACAATACATCCGCCCTTATCCTACGAGTACGTATAGCAGGAAGGTGAAGAACTGATCTCATATGAGTTGCGGAAAAATTTACTCGCGATATTCCCATCCTGCACGACATAGAGAGAAGAAACCTATTTTGGACTCGTTCTATCCTGTCACAATCTTCATAAGTGTATGGAGACCATACACAGGAGGCATACTCAAGATGCGGCCTAACAAGACTGACATAAAGGTGCTTCAAAGTATTGACATCCCTGAACTCAAGCGAGTGCCGCCAAATGAACCCCAGCATACGAAATCCCGCACTAACTATATGGTCAATATGCGCCCTGAAACACATCCTATTGTAAAAAACACCTGAGTCTTTAACGATGTCAGCAGAAACTATTGATTGCTCACTCAGATAGTAGTACGATACAAAGCGCTGCTCACGCCTAACTATACTCATATGTTTGCACTTACCAAGGTTAATGATGACTTTATTATCTTTACACCATTGTTCCAATCGATTCAGATCAGATTGAAGATCTAGCATATCGATTAGAGTGTTAACTCTTAAATAAACCTTGAGGTCGTCGGCGAACAAGAGGAAACGTGCAAACCTAAAGCAAGTGGTAATGTCATTTATATAAATTAGAAACAACAGAGGGCCCAAAATGACTACCCTGAGGTACACCTGAATCAACAATGTATGTCGGGGGAGAAGGAATCACCAACTTCAACTGATTGAGTACGGCGGGTGAAATATGATACAAACCACTTCCTCAAGATGCCAGTTATTCCAAAGACGACAGCTTCTCACTCAAAATGCAATGATCTACCTTATCGAAGGCCTTAGAAAAGTCAGTATATACAACATCAACCTTACCTCCACTTTCTAAGACATCGAAGACATACTGGGCGAAAATCAGTAGATTGGACTCAACACCCCTACCCTTAGTAAAGCCATGCTGTTGCTCGACCAATCTGGACGATATATCCTTCTGTATACGATCCAGCATCGATGTCTCAAGAATTTTAGGAATGGTGCTTATAATACTTATAGGCCTATAATCAGCAATATTATACCGACTCCCAGACTTAAACAATGGCTTAACCGTACTACACTTCCACTTGGTAGGAAAAACACCAGTTGATAAGGACCTGTTGAACAATATCCTGAGTGGAAGTGCAATTGAGGAACAGCAGTTCTTCAAAAAGAATGCAGGCAAGAGGTCAGGTCCCGGACCCTTCCCAGTATCAAGAGTTTCCAACTTCCCGGCAACCTCGCCAAGAGAAAAGATGAATTGCCCTGCCGAAGTGATCCGAACAGGTCGAGTCAACGGAAGGAGTAGGGCCCAGAAACATAGGTAGATCTAAAATGTTTGGAGAAGAGGGCAGCTATGTCGGTGTCACCCTCTACACTTCTTTCATGCAGGTGCATAGTTGACGGCAAATCATTGTCAGTTCTTTTAGAATTAGTGAAATTCAAAATGACTTTATATTATCCTTTATTGACTTTTCCATGCTCTCAATATAATCAGAATAACATGACTCAGCCATTCTAGCGCAAGCCGACCGAATCTCGGAAAATGAAAGATAATCCTCCCAGCGTTTATATCTCTTATAATCACGATGAATTTCTTTTTTCTTAAAACAAGTTTTTTTAGCTCGGGGTATACCAAGGAGGAAAAGTGGACTTCTTAATGAGAATTTTTGGAACAAATCTATCTATGGCCCTGAAAACAACATCGTAAAATACACCAACCATATCATCCACCCCAGCATCGTCATGGAGCAAGGTCTCCCAATTGAGCTCTGAAAAGTGTTTATTTAAAGTTGTGTAATTCGCTTTCTTAAAATTGTAATAGGTCCTACTCACATCTGGAGAATGTACGATGCTGACAGGGATACTAGCAAAAGTGCGGGATGATAGGCATCCAACCTAGAGAGAACATCAACGGCAGGCTCAATTGAGAGATGGCGATTCCCAGAGAACACGAGATCTAACAAACGGTCATACGAGTTTCTTACAGAATTTATTTGAAAAAGATCATTAAAAGCAAGAGCATCGCCATGAATTCGTGCACATAAATCAGTACTTCCGTTTAAAATCGCATCATGCCAGTCAATCCCCCCAAGTTAAAATCACCCGCTACAAAAACATTTTCCGGTCTAGTTATACCAGCTAAATATTCCAAATTTAAACAATGGCTCTCAAAGTACTGAACTCTAGCAGAAGCACACTAGTCAGGAGGTATATAAACAGTTCCCAACAATACATCAGTATGACACTTAAGTAAAACAAAAATATCCTCAACATTATCACGCAAAGTTGGAACCAAAGAAGATGAAAACCTTTTATTAACCGCAATCAACACTCCACCCCCCGCCTGTTTGGCACTAGAAAGAACGGACCTATCTTTCCTAAATATATTATAATTACAAAATTGTAACTCGGCATCGACAATGGAAGGGTCAAGCCATGTTTCCCCTGGTCAACAAAATTACATCATAATTTGCAACATTCACATTCTTAATTAACTCGTAAAGGTTAAATTTACCCCTTATACTACGAACATTCTGGTAATAGACACTCAAGACATTTAAACTGAAATTATCCTTTCAATCAGTTTTTTCTAACCTTAACTATTCTCCGGTAAACCACCAACATATCTAATAGTGATATCAATTCCCCATTAGCCTTGATGCTCCAGCTCACGCCGAAGCTCGCCTAGATACTCACGCTGCCTGAGCGTTGAATCAGCCGATAGTCTCAAAGGAGGTTGACCAATCCTATGCTTGCTCTTCAAAATATTCAGAACCTCGTCAGAACTGCCGAACATCAGCTTCAAAGGTGGTGGTCTGCTTCCCATCCTCTTCCCCAAACGAAACGCCTTGACAATCTTCACATCTGGAACAATTTTTGACAAAATTGTCTCCATAAATTTTATTTCGCCACCCACAAAATTCTTTGTCTCTACATCATAAGCAATAATATTTTGGATCGCCTTTGACGCTCTTCCATTTCCATAATGAACTCGTCAGGGCTTGTTGAGCGTCCCGTATTGGATTGTGTTGAAGATGAACTCAGAGAGGCAACTGTGGCCTTAAGTGATGAAATATCCTCCGCCTGAGCATTAACTTGAGCAGACAATGCCTCAATCCTCTCGTTCATCTCAAATATAATTATGTATAAACTGTAGTTTTATTATGCATTTTCATTAAATTTAGGAAATGATTTTGTTGAAATATTGCATTTTCCTGTTCAGGCTAGCGATTTGATTAAGTCACTTTTCGTGAAAAGTAAGCATGTTAGTCTGTCAGTGGTAAGTGTGATGCACAGCTGCACTGCGCCGTAGAACATCCGCGGTAACTCTGTACAGTAGGACGAGTTGAATTTGGCATTAATTATTTCCTATTACAAATTCATACTAATTGAAAGAAAATACGCAGATTCTGGGGCTGAATGTAGTAGGTTTGCAGGAAAAACCTAAAATACAGTGTGCGGCGAAAGTCAGTTTACCATTTTGCATATGAGGAAAAAAAATAAAAAATAATTGCGAATAAATTTATTTTCGAGAAAAATATTACATCAATAATTACTTGTGCCTCACATTTTATGTTCGAATCGTTTCCTCCCCCTCTTCAACACATATGCAGCATTGTTTAGTCACGGTAAAACAAATTTTACGAAAAAATAAGCACAGTGACCTGAATGCGGCTACGGAGCCAGTACTTACGAATTTACGATACAGTTTATGCACCATTTGTCTGGTGGGATCTTATTTAGAAAGCGCTGGCGTAATTCTTCGAAAATTTCAGCATAATCTCCGTCAAGTTTTAGGTAAGAAGTGGGCAAACAAACACGTTCTGTTTTCGTGTACTTTACACGCGCAGCCATGGCAACGAACGTACTGTAAACGTACACAACAACACTACTACACGCGGACAACTCAACTCATTATGTTTCAGCTGCCTCCTTCCGTCCTGGACTAGAATACGCGCATGCGTGAATACCAGAAAGTGTAAACTGACTTTTGCCGCACATTATATATAAATCTACGTAAAAAGAAGTCTAGCTGGCAACGCAGTCGACTGGTATATGAAAACTGATTCAGACTTTTTTAAACTCCTGCTATCCATCTCCTTGTAATTTACTGCCACGATAATGAAATTTCAGAATATTTAAGGTACCAACAATACAAAAGAATTCCGTTGAAATCTGTCAATTATAATATCCTCCATTTTGAATGAATGTTTTGGGAATTTAAAAAAAATTTTCCAGAAACATAATTTCTTAGAAACTCCTTCATTCGTCTGTCGATGATAATTATACTTTCCTCCATTTTTTTCCATTTTCAAGTCGGTTAGGTGTTATCGGGTAAACAAAATTTCAGATATTCATAACTGCCGAACTGTTAGATAGATTTGACCCAATAACGAAGACATTTTGACAATCAATTGTTTCTCTGCATATGAAAATATTAACTCATCTTCTTCGAGAATTATAGCATTTGTGAACGACAGTGCATACTCAAGTTTGTCAACGGATTCTTCACGAGGAATGGCTCGAAAATTTTAAACAGCATTAAAACCTCACCGTTGAAGTAGGAATAAAAGATAAAAAAAGTGTTCTAAAATGAGTTACTGACTCTATGCCTTATGAGTGTAAGATGTAAAATTTGATTGGGATGTATAAGTTCCCGAAACATTCGTCTTATATTTATAACAGTGTTGCCAGAATTTTCGGTGCAATAGTTAAAAAATGAGTATAATTTTTTACGCCTTTAACTCGAAGAGAATTCGTTATTTATTTTTCAATCTTCTACGTGTCCTACACACGGACTCCCTTTCTTTAAATTTTCTTAAAATGTATGAAAAGTTGATTTACAACCAGTCGTCAAAAGAAATCGAAACATTCTTGATAACTGTTAATTATTTCATCCGTGAAAACAGTATGGAAATGCGATTTTTCAATATTTGGAAATAAATTTTGTAAAATTTTTTGTCAATTATACCGGTCTATTACCTAATTCGTTCTTAGAAATATTATTGTTATTTTATCCACTTCCAAAATTACAACAGATATTCAAGCAAGAGGTAGCAAAAGAAATTTGAATGACCTTATAATTATAGACATATTTTATATAATGGAGAAGAAGATGAAACATTCTCTTATCTCGCACTTCCTCAAATATCACAATTAAATGAAAATATTCCTTTAATTAGTTAAAGATATCCAACAAACAATGGTATTTATTCTTATAAATTTCGCATCGATTTAGAACGGTCTGTTAGTTGATGGATTTCGAGTTATCTTCTTTAACGACTGATAAGACATAATTAACTCCAAAAGTGTTGTTGAATGAAGTGCATCAGCGATCAATTTCTTTAAATTGTTGTTCTTTAACGATGCGCATTAAGTCAGAAATTTTGTGACGTTTAGGTGGATCCATTTAAAAATTGGCTTATATATATAAGGGCCCTTCCAGATTTTGTATTATATCTACCGGTGTCGTCTAATAATTATTACACCATATTTAAGAATTTTTTTTAGCAACCTATTTGGAAATAAAAATTTTCACAATGGAAAAAATGTCGAAGAAAGATACAATCGCTATGAGAAATAAATATATTGGGTGAGTATTTTTTGAATTTTTATACAACTGTTTGGTTATATTTAATACTAAATAATTTTAGTTTTGAGCATATTCCTTATGTTGGAAAAGAAAGTTTTAATATTTTGGGGGATGATTAAAGACCGCATTATAGTAAAAAATTTCTCATGAACATGAGCCCGCAAATATCATTCAAAGATAAAAGCAAATTACGTTTTGAAATTTACTCTGAGAGCAAATACAATAGTTGATTTATTTTCATCATAAGGATGTCTTATTTAATGAATCTACAATTCAATATTTTTACAGACGCTTAAAAAATCGGAGCTGACTTCAAACATTTGTTTTTATATCACATTTAAATCTACTTATTCAGTATTTTGCCTATGTTTCGGATTGTTCACTTTCTCTCTTTGTTGTTGTGGGAGTTATACTTTAGTTAACAACCTGTAATATATCGTATTTGGTTGCACTAGTCTAGAGATTGATGTTATGAAAGCAAAAAATTCCTCTTATCTCCAAAATGGGTCATTTACGAAATTAAGTTTATATGGAACTTTTTACTTATTATAAGCTCTTGAATTAGCACATGTACATTTTTACCACAGAATAATGTAAGTCTCATGTGAATATTAGGTAGTAAAGTTTCCAAAATAATGAACTGTAATTTTTTAACTCTCCATAAACTTTATCTTATATTTTTGTAGTTAAAACGTATAATATTTGAACAGGGGGATTATTTATACTTTATTCATTTTATCAATACTTATTACAGTTAATATTGAACTTACAAAAACATTTAACTGGGCCAATAAGAATTGTTCATCATGCGCACCATCAGAATTAAGTTTTAAAACATGCGAAGAAGCGTGAAATTAAATATTTTGCAAAAATTTGTTCAATTTTATATAAAACTATATTTAATTTTTTAGTACCAAGAATCCATAAATATATTTTGAAGATTGAACACTCTTCTTCCTTATTATCTTTTTCAAGTTGAAAATACGAGGTGTTCAAATTGGATAAAAAATTGTATTTTTTTATATCTTCGAAATGGCTGATATCAATTGAAGAATGATGACGAATTGAATTCCATCATTTTACAAAAATTCACATCTGCCATAATCTGTTGCTAAAACTCAATCAAATATGATTTATAAAAACAAAACTCCATTGATTGTTGAATTCGGTGAAACTTCAGCATTACGGATTTTCTGTTTTATTGGTTATGGTTCTTCTACTTTGTGAATGTTGTAATTTTATTCCTTTATGTTTCTTGTTTTCTTCATTGATCTACAGTACCGTCATAAAAAAATAATTGTATATATAATCCAATTATTAATTCCTCTAATCTTTCTGTTAATAGTTACTTCCTCTTTGTTTATTTTTTTCCATATCATGATTAAGATTGTGTGCATAGGTAATTTTCTGGGCACAATATAGATAAACATGTGAATTATTAAAATATTGAAATTGAATTTTTTCTACAGTAGAGCTATAAAACAAAGTACACATTCGCGAAATACAACAATTTCAAATGAAAATGTTGAAACTGGTTTTCTCAAGTTCATTGTAATTTAATTTGATTTCTTCTTTATATTAACGAGATATTATTTTCTAGGAAATCATGTCAATTGTTTTTCCGTCAGGATCCTTTGAAAATTGTTAGAGCTGAAGGACAATATATGTACGACGAAAAGGATGAGGCCTATTTGGATTGTATCAATAATGTAGCACATGGTGAGTATAGAATACCTTTACTGAATTTAGGCCTTTTTTATGACTTTCCTTTACATTCTCAGTGGGCCATTGTCATCCAAGAGTTGTAGAAGCGGGATGTAAGCAGATGAGTTTGCTGTCAACAAACAACCGATTTCTCCATGACAATATAGTGATATGTGCCAAACGACTTATTGAGACTATGCCAAAGGGTTTGAACACATGTTTCTTTGTGAACTCTGGATCAGAAGCAAATGATCTGGCCCTCAGATTAGCTCAAATACACACAGGAAATAAAGATATTATAACTCTGGAAGGGTAAGTTCCTTCGATATTATTATTATTGAAGAGGTAGTTTTCTGTTTTTCGTACCTATTAATATATTTGTCATTTTTTTCCGATGTGGGAATATTCACTTTGAATTTGTAAACCTTGAGAAAAGTATTATGTGTCATGCACATATCTTGGAAAATTCAAAATATACGTACATTTTTTTTATATTTCCGACCGGAATATGCTGTTATTATATAAAAACGTGGTGTAAAATTCATTTGTAGGATTGTAGTCAATCATAGAAATTATTTTTATTTAGTTGTAATATCCAGTTAGATAATTAATAATTCCTTCAGTTGTAGAGTAACTAGTCGAATGTAGTTCGGAGAAAAGCTTGAGCCCTCCAAATCAACAAGTTCCTATTTTTTAGAGCATACCACGGCCATTTGACATCCTTGATTGATATTTCACATTATAAATTCAGCTTGCCAGGAGGAACTGGGCAGAAGGAACACGTTCATTTGGTAAGATATCAAAAGAAACAAAGTATTTATACCCCATTATTAGTGATTCTGTCAAACGATACAAAGCAAAAGTTCACTGTGACCATTCAAATGATAATCAAAACTTGTGTTTTTAGTAATACAAAATAACTGATTTAGATATCAGATTTTAGTGAGTCTGCAATCTGTACGTCAGTTTTATCTATGTATCACCACAATAAGTGTTTCTGAAAGAATCTCTAATTTTAATTTTTCAGTATCCTTAAGAGTAAAATTCAAAGAAATCAGTACTTTCAAAAAATAGGAATACGACAAAATATGATTCGTGGATGTTTGTAATATAAGTATCCAAAACATATCCACACATATGGAACAGCTGACAGTTCAAATACGAGGACTGGCTTTAAGATTACGAGACTTCGCACATAAAAACCATCTTTGAGAGGTTGAGCTGACAATTAATCCTATCAAATTTCAACACTCAATATTCATATATGAGAGCATTCCGCTAACCAACTGGTAGTTGATTGATTCTGGTCCCGTAGTCCCTCTGTGTAGGTTTCCATGATTTCTATCTGCTATTCTACTTTTGCGTTTCGTCTCTGCCATTCATACTGCACTCGTCAGTCTTGCTTTTTAAGCTGTGCGCGATGCCACAGACGTTAGATACATCACTTGTATTGCCTTGCTACACATTATTTGTTGGTATGGGGGGACGCCAGAGTATGTTGCAGTCACAAAACAATCAAGATATTTATGGAATGGATTAGTAAGCAAATCAACCAAGTCTATATACGGAGTTCCTCTATAATAACCGACATTCATTCGTAATCTGTAATGATAGCAATTATTTATTTGAATTTTAACAGTATTACTTCATATAACTGGATAATATGATTACCGTGACCATAGAGTGAAAGGATGCCCCAAAAAAGCCGGTGGTCTTCTCAATAGGAACAATCATGAATAGAAACGAAATGGAAGATCACCCTTCAAGAGTAGACAACATCATCGTTCTAATGCGACGAACGTAGTCGTCAAATGCCCTAATTTTTCTTTCGAAAATCGTGATTGTCATAAAAACCAGAAGTGCAAATCAGTTGAAGCTGAAAGTTTCTACTAATAGCATATTGATCTAGGAATAATTCACGTTGAAAAACCAACCACACTAGTGAAAATAATCCGGGTTGTTACAAGGCCTACTTTTTATATGCAAATTATGTAAGTAATAATGCAATTTTTCGGGAAGTCCCAGAAAGAGTTTAAATAAACCTCCGATTACTTGTCCAGTATGGTCTTCACGGGGTTCAAATGAGATAGATATTCGTTAAAAACGAATCAGTGGCGGATTTACAAATTTGCCGCTAGTAGGCCATTCAATTTTTGCCGCCCCTACTGACTTTTGAAAACAATACGTTAGTTTAATCCCGTTATTAAAATAATTGTGAACTTAATGATATTTCTGTCAGTTACTAGATTATTTTTGCAATCCGCTATGTACTAAAGAGATTAATGTTGACCTAACAAGTTTATTTGACAGGCAAAACAAAAAACCCCCGACTTCAAAGCGTAAAACCTCTGTAACTTTTAAACGGCTCAATCGATTTTCATCAAACATGTCTAAGAACACTCGCCCGTGAAACACCTGTATTAAAAAAAAACTAAATTGAAATCGATTGATTCTTTCGGGTGCTATGATGCCACAGACAGACAGACACGTCAAACTTATAACACCCCTCTTTTTGCGTCGGGGGTTAAAAATAGCAACATGTACTAATCATAAGGTGGGGAAAGGCATGACTTAAAAATACCTACACTATATGAACACAGACAAAATAATGAGTGGTCAGAAAACATTGTTTTTGTACATATCTTTTATTGCACTTAACAGTTTAAAAATAATACAAACAATTTCTAACATGTTAAGAATCAGTTAATGGTGACAGACAATGAGATCAAATAAGTTTTACATTATTTTCTTGCGAGATTTTAAATTTGCAAAATCATCAATTATATCGTCGTTTGAAATCTTTTTCATAAGTTCCGACTCTATGCACAAAAGAGGTAAAGCATTAAGCTTTTCTTGACTGTAAGTAGATAGTTTTTAACCCGTTTTAAGCAAGGAAAGCTTCTCTCACCTGAACAATTTGTCACCGCTGTGCACAGAGCCATGCGAACTGCTATATCCAAGTTTGGATAAATATGCTCCAAATTCTGTTTTCGCAGAAACAAAGATATACTTTACTATTAATGCAAAGTTTGATCAAAATCGGTCTAGTAGTTTTGGTATGATTGAGCAACAATCCAAACAACTAAACATCCAAACTCACTTCCTCATTTATAAAATATTTTTAAGATCATAATGATTTGAACCATCCAAGGATAGTGAAGAGGTCGCCCGCAAAATTCAATATTTGACACAACCATCAACAACGTCTCACCAGCGCTATTGCCGCCCTACAACCGCCGAATTGAAAAAATAAATATGTGGTCCTCCACCAATTGCTTTAAAGAATATCCATAAAAAAATTCAAAGAGATTGGACCACGGAATCACGTAGTTCCATACAAACGTTGGCCCCCTTTTTGACCCTCTTAGGCCAGTCCTACATTGGAAGCGGAATTTCTCCAGATCAGACAGTTTGAACGGGTCTGGCTGGGTCTGGAGGAAACAAAAACAAAGAAAACGTATTGTCCTCCTACATTGGAGGCAGTGTTCGATCTGGTCTGGACTGCTCTGAAGACAATCAAATCGGGTCGGGTTGTCTGGCCAGACTAAATCCGCTTCCAATGTAGGACTGGGCTTAAGGATACAATTTTGATAAATATTTTATGCTAAATGTTGAACCGGACTTCAGACTACACAATTCAAGGAGATTCTTGTAAAAGTGCCCAGTAGTTTTTGCGTGATGTTCATTCAAACAAACGGACAGACAGACAGACACACAAGAAATTAAAAAAAAATTTAATTCTACTCAGATGCTCATCTTAAGCCATCCTAGCGAATTTTTTTTTCGAATATCTTTAATGTACAGACTATTTTAGGTTTACGATTTTATTGTAGTATAGATTGTGTACACGTATAAATAGGCACATTTGAGTAAAATGATCACAGAAGGATGACCTCATCTATCGTTCTCAAGGAATCAGCCTTTTTCATGGCCAATCTCAACCTGTTTTCAATTAATTTTTAGCGCCTCTTCGTGCCATTGGATTTCATTGATTTCGTGTATTTACTGCCTTATTCATTTCATAATATTATGCTGATATCGAAATAAAATTTGATAAGTGGTTTCGATATTCAATAGGTACACCTTGTACAATGTCCATTAATATTTGATCCACATTTTCAGTTCCTGTGCCGAACTTATTTGTTTCAATCAGGAATATTAACACTATTAATAATTGATAAGAGAGATAGTATAATGAATTATCTGTTATCAATTATTGTGACGATTATGTTTGTTGACATGAAATGAGGGAGAAGAATTTTATTTTTATCGTTTTTTTAGATATCACGCATGTAGTGTTTGATAGGAATATTTGATTTGTGATCATTTTGTCAAAACAAACGACAATGCGTTGTTTTATCATATGTTTTCACTGTATTAGAAATATGTTCTATCATTTACTTAGGTTTCGTTTTTATCAGAAGTCAAATAGCTTGTCCCTATTTACGTATTCCACGAAAAGAAGTAGAAGAGCACCGATTTAAAGTCAGGATTTTTGAACGTTTGTTCTAGAGAAACTATCCCTAATTGTATTATTCTAAACTAATTACTATTTATTAAATAATATAGGGGAACACAAAATACATCTAATATATATTGAAGACTAGCAAACTTTCTGCGTATTAATCAGAGATCTTTATAATGCTATCAAAGATTAGAAATATTAATTACAAAAATGTAGGTACAGTTCAACGCTTCTGGACTAGTGTTGAGAAAAAGAAACAGTTCTCAGACAGAGAGGCACAGTAGAAAAAATTTATTAATGTCAAACTGTCCCAAAGTAACTATAATAATGAAACAGATACAGCGATAAAAATAATTTCGAATGCTAGAAAATTTTTAAAAAATTCCCCAAAAAATGTTTTTAATGCCTCATACCTCATGAGATGTCAGACGTATATGAACAAAAATTCGTGTTTTTAAGGACGTTATTGAAACCTTACATATTCTCAAATTTCATTGTCGTAGCTACCATTCGTCAAAATCTTTGATTATTTTTTCATTTACTCAAGAGGAATAGAAATATCAAAAGGTCCATTAATTTTAATGTCGATGCTTTCATAGATACCTATTCGATTGACATCGTCGGACTTATTAATTCAGTTTCAGATGGAAAACAATTGATTGAAATTTACGGTGACATTAACGGTGACAAAATTTAGAAAGCACTGACTTGGATTTTTCTGAGAAGGGAATTTGTGTTTTGAACAGAACTAAATCAGAACTGTGGGTCGTTATTTTTAATTTGAGATATAGGTTTGTTCATTTATCGAAGAGGTTGTATTTCTATCACATTGTTCCAGAGAACGGGAAAAGACCCTAGAACAAGCGTGCAAAAGCTTTTGACCTCATGCCAGTGCTTTTCTGATTTTTTTTTAATATGAAGGTTGCTACAAAAGCTTGATAGTCAGAACGTATGCATCTTTAATTCAATGTGAGTTATATCTGACTTTATTCTTTCAACATCAATAAAGGACATGATAAAACTATTAATTTTATATCCAACAACAATATTGGACTCGTCGACATCCATGATTTTATTGAATATAATATGTGAAAATAATTTTATTTGGTTATAATATATCTTTATCAATCATGGTACTAGTTCGTGTAAGGATCGCATCGCTTAGAGAGCAAGCGCAAAAAACCACCCGAGTTCACGTCAGTGCGTTTATACTTCTAATGCCATTAGTTAACCTGATAAATCACACCAACAGAAGATAATTGTAGCCTAGAAAAATATTGGGTTTTTTACAACTCTTTATATACGAGGTATGTTCAAAAATTATGGCGGATTAGGTATTTTTTAAAAAAATGATAATTTTACTAATTAACATCTATTTTGTCCCAATCACCCCCTTGAATATTGGGTCAATGTTCTGTCAAATCTTAAAAAAATATTTTTTCTGATCTTATTAAACTGTCTTTATCCTCTCAATCGTGGCGTACCGTCGTCGTTTCAACGAGCTCTTCAATTTTGAAAATACTCACGCTCACAGGTCTCGGGATTACGGATGCTGTGGTACTATTAGTGTGTTTTTAGGCCAAATATTCGATACAATCAGTGATATGTCCAGGGACATTTTTATGGCACAGAAGCCAGTGTTTGTTCCTCCATAAATATAGGCGTTTTCTACGGATTGCTTCACGCAAGCTACGCATAATTTGCAGATAATATATTCGAGGCATGAACTCAGTGGCGGCTCGTGGGTGAGAAAAGAGGTGAAGAGCTAAACAAGCAGAAAAATCTAGAATAACATCTTTTTTATGTAAACTCACCTATTTTTTGTATATCAGGTCCAACCTTCGGTCCTTTAAACTAGCAAATTTGTCCGTAATGTCTTCATAAAATGGTTTGTTTGTTAGTTGAATCAAAAGTTCTTTTTGAATGAAAATATTGGCCAAAGAGGAAAGCCTTTGTTGAGATACAGAATTTCTTAAATATACGTTTTTATTCTCTTGAGGCAAGAAAAACTCCTTTCTACTGACGCAATTGACGGAATGGTTAAGATGAGGAAAAACAGTTTATAAGCTTCAGCAAATATGTCCTTGTTTTCACTGAGGTTTTGAAGTAGGTGTTGCATGGATACATTTCGGCAGCTTTCATTGGCATACAACAGCAAGAGTTCGTTTTTAAGGCGCTGACATTTCGTAAATATTTTTCCATAAAATTGAAATAAAGTCTCAAAAGCACTAGAGGGAAAACATAAATTATATTGTTCAAACTTTGAAGGATCACCAAGAGAAAGAAACTGCAGCTTGTCACAGTCTTGAAATCGTATGTCCCTTTCCATTAAAATATGGTCTAATATTTCGTAAAACAGCATTTTATATTTTAGAGATATTGCATCTTTTGTAAGTGCAGCGTATTTTCGTGAGTTTTTTATTTCAGTCATTTCGTTAGCTTTTTCAAACATTCTCTTAAAATACTGATCATCTCTTTTATTTTGTAATATTTCACGTGTTTTTTTTTTTTATCTGAGATAGGCAATAAGTAATATCAAGGGATTTTTCTTGAAGAACATCAAACAATATATTTCGGTGGAACAAAACAGATCATTAAATACCAAGGCTAAAAACGTAAATTCAAAATAATTGAAGTCACTTGAAAATTGGACTAGTAAAACACCGACGAACGTAACAGGTGCAGAGGGTTACTGAAGCTCTTCACTACAGCTAGAAACCGTAATAGAAAGCCCCGGTGACGTCACCCGTTACCATAGCAACGCAGTCTGTTTGAGCGATCGAGGTGCAAGTTCCGTGAAAAACCTCTTCACTCGATGCGGCAAGCGACAAGATATGTATTTATAATGGGTTTTGTGTAATGTAATAAATGTTCTCGATAATAAACGTCTCCAGAGTTAAGACATGGAGCTAATGAAACGATTAAATTATTGTATAAATAGTGAATAATAATTATCATCCTAAATGAACATTTTAAGTGACCCTGATCGTAGGAATTTTTAGGTGAAGAGCCACTTCACTCCCTTCACCTGAAAACCCGCGCCACTGCATGATTTATGAGTTCAACAAATCCGGAGCAATGGTAACGCGATGCTGGTTTTAGTCGAAATAGAGCAATATTGGCGCCAATTTAACCCATACCATTGATTAAAATCTAATGGCATAAGCCAGTCGATAAGCTTAGATCCGTAGCAATTTCTCTAACGGTGATATGTCTATTGGCCAATATCATTTTCTTCACTTTATAAATGTATTCGTCTGTTGTTGGCGTCCGGCACGCTGTTTGTCGTTCACATCTTCTCGGCTCTCAGATACAGAGAACATTTTGTAACACCGATAAACGTTGGTCCCAGGTATATATAGCATATAGATCAGGGGTTAGTGACGGGGTGACATACAATTCGGCGTATGACATAAAAGCCTAGGGAAAAACCTCCAGTAAAAAAAAAGCCTGGCTCCTCTTCTAAATATGAAAATACAAAAATAAGCTGAAATATATTTTAGGGACTTCTTTCTTCAAGAGTGGTCTTCTACTGATGGAGACAGAGACTTCTTCAATGTTGCTCACATTGAATCTGGAAATATAAAGACAAAAGCAGAAAAAAGAACTGAATAACAAAAATACGTATCATATTCGTTTGAAATTTATAACCAATTCCAAGAAACAGTCGGAAACATCATGAATAGCCCTAAAACCATCTTGAAATTTATATATGGGACATTCACAACTTGCGCTAGGAACTGAGTTCCATCTAAATAGCATGCTATTGGTACGGCCATGACCTGATCTCGAACGATTAAGAACTGTCCAAATTTTTCTTGGAAGATCGAAACCAGGAACTTTTTCAGAAGGATCAGAAACGAGATACTTATTGAACATTTCGTAAGAATTCCACTCAGTCTTCCATAATTCTTTATGACTTATGTTCATATTGAAGAACGTATTATGCCATGATGGTTTACGTGACTTCAATCTGGGAATTCTATTTTGTGGAAAATATGAAATAATTGGGAATAAATTGGGAAAAGAATGATATTTGTTCCAAGAATTCAAAGCTGCAATCTGTCTGCGAATATGGGGAGGGACAATATTAGACAAAACTGTTAACCAATGAACCGGCGTAGATCTTATGGTGCCAGTAATTATTCTCATGGATGTATTCAGTTGTGCATCAATTTTTTGTGTAATGTGCACTATTAAACCAAACAGAGCAACAATACTCAGCTGCAGAAAAAACTAGGGCAAGAGATGTTGTGTGAAGAGTGGAAGCATCAGCACCCCAAGACGATCCAGCTAATTTCTGAACAATATTATTCCTAGTTTTCAGTTTTAGGCTCAGATCATTTAAATGAGCCTTGTAATTGAGAGATGAATCTAATTTAACTCCTAAGTATTTTGGATAGAACTTATGTTCGATAGGAGAATCATTGAAAGTTACAGCTAATTTTCTATATTTTTCATGATTATTCAGATGGAAACAATATACCTCTGTTTTGTTGGGATTTGGACATAATCGCCACTCAATAAAATAATTCTTTAAACTTTCCAAATCAGAAGACAGTATGTTTTCCAGAATAAGGAAATCCGAATGTTGGTAAGCAATAGCAATGTCGTAGTCGTATAAATAAATTTTTGAGATGATGTCGTGGGTAAATCACTTAGATATAAAATGAAAAGTAAAGGAGCTAAAACTGATCCTTGAGGAAGACCGTTTTTCATTTGGTACTTTAATATTCATACAAAATTTTATACAAATTCTCCTATTAAAGTTTTGTAATAAGTGTAAATCATAGACTAGACAAAAAACATCTAGGCACTAAAGCGGTCAAAAATTATGTAACCATCCAAAATGATCATACTTGTCAGCATAAGTAGGGAATATAAGCACCAACATAACGCTACAGGAAACCAGAAATCAAATACGTAGCCTGTGGAAATTAAAAATAACAATAATATTCGACAATACGGCGTTTATTTAGTTGCTTTTATTAATGAAGATCATTTACAGGCCTCTCTTCCCTGTATCTATCGAGGAAAATACAACACTCTCGAATACAAAGAAGAGGACATAAGCAATCTCTACACTTCAGAAGTCAAGGAAATATGTCAGAAAGTGAAGAGAGAAAAGACGTTGGAATGTGTGCCTTCATCCATGAAAGTATGGTTTCATGTGGTGGACAAGTTATTCTCCCAAAAATTATCTTAAGGAAATCTACCAACATGTAAGGAGTAATGGAGGTGTCTGCATTGCTGATGAAGTACAAGTTGGATTTGGCAGAACTGGTAAACACTGGTGGGCATTTCAACTCCAGAATGTTGTTCCTGATATTGTCACTCTTGGTAAACCTATGGGTAATGGTCATCCCATTGCTGCTGTAATCACCACTAAGGAAATAGCCCACAGTTTTGAGCAGACTGGAGTGGAATACTTCAATACCGTAAGTAATTCCTCAGAACCGTTAAGTTTAAGTGCATTGAAATGTGATGTTCGGGTTAAATGATAAACTGGTATATTTCCGTAATTCACTATTTGTTTTCAATAAAAAATTCTGGTTTTCAAAAGCATTAAATACTAGATACTACATCGTATTATTCATCAGAAATATTTAACATCTAATGATATTTCTATAGTAAACTGATTTCGTTCCTCAATACATTCATCTGTGTCGAGTTGTTTGGTTGAAGCGGAAAGATTATATGGGGTTCTCTTTGATGAGATATTAGAATGATATTTTAGGGTAATAGAAAATTGGGAGTTTGGTTATTGCTGATTAAGATATATTTTCTGATTATTTAGCATTTATTCAGCTAATTTGGTTGGTTTCCTATCATACTGTTTATTTAAAGCCCTGGAAAGACTTTAGAACATATAAAGATCAAGCTCGTCTTTCATATTCGGTTGTATCATATTTATGTGAGGATTAAGTTGATTTTAGAAAGCCATTACTTCCGAGAGTTTTCATGCTGCATTCAATTCTTTAAATAAAATTTTGGCTTAGTTCAATTTGGTAATTTCAGTTGATGGGTGTAGTAAAATATAGATATTGGCGTATATTCATTAGTTTTATTCTGTTTATGTTCTTATGTTCAAGTATTTTTAAGGGCTGATGGTAATTACATTTCAATGGAGAGTTCGGTTGCCGGTAGGGTGAGATACATTAAGATCCCTTATGTTGAGGGTTTGTCAGAATGTATTAAAAATATCATGAGACCCTTGGGTGCTGTTGTCACTTACCCGTGCAAAACCTTGAAAAAATTATTTTCGAAAGTTAAGGACAGCCCTCCTTTGGGTAAGCAGCCCGGCTTGGTCTATTGTGTTGATTATAGAGGTTGTTCATCTAAATATGTAGGTCAGAATAAACAATATCTTGAGACAAGGTTGAAACAACACAATAATGACTGTGTCAATATGAGGCTCACAACCGGACTCTCAGCGCATTGTGTTCTGAATGGTCACCGTTTCGATTTGGACATCCCTCGTGTATTAAGTCGAGAAAGTAATCTATCCAAGCGTCTTTTTAAAGAGATGGTTTTCACAAAAGTATCATCAAATACCGTCAATGCTACTTGCATTGCATGAACAGGTTGCGAACTAACCGATAAGAGATTTTGTCTTGTTCTCGATGTCTCGGTTTCAGTCGTGTACTTGAATCAATTTCAAGCGACACTTTGGTCATTAGTTTGGTCTTTCCACCGGTCATTACTGGTCATTGCATTCAGCCCTTGATCATACCTTCGATGACCAAGACGAATGACCATAGATTATCGCTTGAATGCACGTTACCGAGGTTTTGGTCATCCGTGTTCGTATTACTTTGCGTTTAAATTTAGAAATTTGCGAAACAGCTTCCTGAAAAAAAAAATTTTTCAATGAAGGATTGAAAATTGGACATTCTCTCGGATCTAACAATAATTGTTTTTCAAGTTTCAAATAACTCAAGGTTTGCTATTTTTTACTATTTTCATGTTTATAAGGATCTAACCCTACTTCTTCTAATGACCAGAATCTTAACACAGCTTTGGAGCTGTGTTAAGATTCTGTTCATCCCAAGGCTAATTCATGACGTCACGGATTATGACAAAGGCCGCTTGAATGCGGTCCGTCATGACCAACAATGATCAGAGATGACCTCATCTGCACTGAAAAAAATGATGATAAAATTCATCGAAACGTCTCTAGCTGCCAGTTGTTCTTTAGATGTAGGTAATTTTTTCTGATTGTTGCAAATTTTCTGTTCTTTACTAATTTTGAAATTTTTAAAGTATCTTATGTATCTTAGCCTGAAAGAACTTCTATTGAAATATCTCAAATATTGATGTTGTTGATTTAAAGTTTTTGATTTAATTTTTTGATTCAAACCGAATATTCTGGATCATGAATGATCGATGATATTTTCATCAGAAAAAATTCAATCAACAATTATATTTTTCATGATTTGTTTGATTGAAATAGTAGCCGTAAAATTTCTTTTGCGAAACCAAACAAATGTCGTTTTCGAAGCGACATATTGGTTCTGCCTTCTTCTTTCTAATCTTGGGTTGAAAAAAATTGATTCAATTTCTGAGATTTTCATGAAAAACCACCCCACTTCTTTCCTATCTTGATTGAAATCAACTTGAGTTCTGCCTCAATCAACAAGTCTCATCGACTTCCATGAAACTCAATACCATTGTATGAGCAATTCCTCGAACAGTTGAGCTCAAATTATGTTTCGTAGTTTTAGGGTAAACAACTTTTGGAAGTTATAAACATTGCTCGGTTATCACCATTCTTAATTCAAGAATGTTCCTAGGTATAATCAAAATTGTTTTGGCCTCATATCAATTCGGAAAAAATAAAGCCTCTAGATTCATATTAGGTGCTTAGTGCAATTGATCGTTATTCAGTATCATAATTCATTGCTCAACAATTGTCTCAATGCTCGGTGCAAGTTCAAGGATCAAAAATAAAAATGATTTATTACTACTTGAAAGTGGAGCAATCGATAACTATAAACAATTCATACTCGGAGTTATCGTTCAATGTTTATTTATTACACAATATTTGAGAATCGAATAATAAACATTGACTTTTATGTAGTTTACCGATCCTATTTTTGAACCACCTGGAATCAATTCACTTTCTATAGATCTGTTGCGAAAACAGGGTGTAATCTGTGTATAACGAGCTCTTCTCGATTATGTTATTCGTTAATCATTTTTGAAATAATCCTCTAATGAGACTTTCAACAAGGTTGCGTTAAATGGTTGTCGGTACCATGGGGGCTGTATGAAAGCATTCTTACATTTAACGAGAAGGAGAAAATATAGATACAGAGCGAAAGTGAATGTCGACTCATGCGAGTAGTATACCTGTCACTGACCAGCGCGAACGAGATCTATCCAAAATTCCAATGCAAATAAAAAGAGAGAAAGGAAGATTCATACAGGTAGAAAGTAAAAGAGAGTGAATCGGTAAATTTTAAGCAATGCACGTGGTATTCTTACTATGCAACGAAATAAACAGTGTGAGTTTCGTCGAATTAGACGAAATACGTACTCGAGATGTTTAGAATAATCATTAGACTATTTCAGTTTGTTTTGATCCACCTATTATTTAATATGTGAGTGAGATTTATTATCAAATTAAGTGAATAATAATTGCGAAATCAATTAATGAAAAAACTCTGGTGAATATCAATTGATTGTTAAGTTTGCCATTGTGACGCATACACATACATTATGAATATAATATAATATATGCTTTATTGTTTGCTAACTAAATATTGTCAGCCAAAAGTTATATGAATATAAGTACGTTTTCTAAATAACTAAATAATAAGTTTCATTTCTTCCGCGTGGAAAGACTTCACACATTATTTTTCTCAATTGAATTTTGGTAATAACATCTTCACTACATTATTGGGATTCCTCCGTCCCTTGAAATATATCGATATTTTTATGATTCCAAGCGTAAATAGAGTATTGAAATATATTTTTTCCGCAAATCGCCAGGAAATTTTGACATTCCTGTAAAAATTTCTTGAAGAAAAAGTCAGGACTATTCCGTACAGTTGTTAGTGTTCTACATAAATGATAGAAAACACATTGCTTATAAGGAATTAATTTAAATTTTGAAAACATCAAGTCATTGCTGAATACATTTTTGAGATCAATTTGTTATATTTACAGAAATTTGACAGATAGTACAATTATTGAACATTGGAGGAACACTCTTAGAACTATGAGAAACATTTTGGACAACATGCAGGGTGGAAGGGTCATTTTGTTGAATATTTTGTACTGTGAAAATTTTATTTGCCACCTCAACCTTATTGTTAAGCGATTCTTCGATATATCCTTCAGCAACGTTTGATGACTTCCATCCGCCATGCCTCTTTAAACTAGTTATGTCGGCACCAGAGTCAACCAATATTGTTGCAGAAGACCGACGAAAGCAGTGACCAGTATATTCTGTCGGATGTACCAAGTTCAAATAAGTAGCAACTATTTTGGGCATTTTTCTAAATTGATGAATTCCTACCACTTGTCTACAACCCTTTCCGCTTTGATATTTAAAGAAAAATCGGTCACTGTTCATATTTTCTGGTCTTAACGAAACATACTTTCGATAAACATTCAAGTAGATCTGATTAATTACAAATGATCTTGGTTTGTTGGTTTTCGAATCAGGTATGCTGATTAAAAGCTTAGATTCTAAGTCTTCTATATCGTGTACAGTCATTCGGACTAACTCATCCATTCTACAGGCCCCAGAAATACCAAATATTACAGCCACCTAAAAAATAAATAAAGCTATAATCTAAATAGAAATTAAAAACTTGTAAATTACCTAAATCATTAAATTTTCTTTATCTGGAGCTTCCTGGATAAATTTTTCAATTTCTTCCTTCGTTAAAATCTTAGATTTCTTTGCCCTATAACCTTGAGGTTGCCGTTTGAATAAAGAACGAAGTTTTGAGTATGTAGATATATCTACATTGTGTTTAAGTGCAAGGGTTGACTTCAGCATTGAATAATTGGCCCATAATGTTGAAGATTTCATCTTTAAACAAAGGTCTAGGAAGTATGCCGTTACAACATTTTCTGAGAAAGAACTCGTATTTTTACTCATGCGATAATCCATAAAACGTCTGTATGCATTTCGCATTTTTCTCTTGATTTCTTTGGCAATAATTCTAATGAAGCAGTATTCACTGCCTCAACTAGCTCTGGAGGAGTCCCAGGAATAGAAATTTCATCATCACTTATCATTTTACTTTCGAGAACACCAGCAATTAAATTTATAAGCGTCAAGTTTGACAATTCAACCTCAATACGTTTCCATAGTAACCCAAGTAATTTTATTAGGAATTTCAAAGCACCATTTATTTGGGAATAAAATTATGGCGTTTTTTTTTCAATCAATATCTGTCGAAGTTTAAACGATTTGCGGAAAAATAGTATGTTTACCTCGTAGGAAAAGCCACATTCCTGGACTCTGTGTTGCTAAGTCTCGACTTGCGATCGTGTATTCCAACTTTCAGGAAATGTTCAATTTCTTCCAGTATGAAAGATAAGGGTGGCAGTTTTGTATGCTTTTTTTCTTTTTATGATGCATCTGATCAGTTTTTTCTCTTTTCTCTAGTATGGTGGCAATCCTGTGTCTTGCGCTATAGCAAATGCCGTGATGGATGTAATCGAGGACGAGAAACTGATGGAGAATGCTGATACAGTTGGTGAGTACCTGAAAAACGGTGCTTGAAGCTACAGAAAAAGTATTCAATCATTGGAGACGTACGAGGTGTTGGGCTTTTCATTGGAATAGAAATTGTGGAAGATAAACAGAGCAGGAAACCAAATCCAGAGGCAGCAACAGTTATTCATAAATGGTTGGTAAAATTTATATAATGTTGATACTAGTAGATAACCTTGAAAATTGAAGTCTATGTAGTTTGTGTCGATCCTTTAGATCATTCTGAAATATTATATCGTTGAACACATCTTGTCGTGACACTAAGGTACAGGAAAAAGGGAATATGGAAAAACCAATATTCCATTGTCTTAAAATAATTCAAGTGGTTTACATTATTGCCGAATAATGAATCAAATACAAGATAACGCGAACTGGCCGAATTGAAATAAGAAAATCATAATTCATTCATGTCAACAGGAGCTAAATCTTGAATTTCCCTAGATGGCGCTAGGTGGAAATTTCAAGGGATTTGGTGAATGTCCACCCACACATCAGTCAATTTTCAAATGATCAAGGACACCTGAAAACATTTTTAGTAATTTTTATCTCCTATTGTATGAAAAATTCAATTATTCTTGAACTAGTAGTTTCTGAGACAATTGAAGAATTTTATTGATAACTCGCTTTTTGATGATAATTTTGACTTCTAAACATAACAATTATTTAAAATTTTCTTATTAATGGAGAACGCATTGATTGTCTTCTTTTATTCTGCTTTGCTGTGGTTTGAAACACTAGGAATACATGTCAATGCTCACTCCAAAAAAGAAATGAGTCTGACCAACAGTCAATGAATTTGGATTGTCTCGCTTTTTAGCAACAAAATAGTATTGGGCAAAGAGGGTCTATGTACAGCCTTAAACAATAGATCTACTTGATTTATGCCATTTCTATAACCACAGGAAAAATTGCTGTTGACACAAGTATAATGTCATCGAAAGGAGAACGGTGAGAACATTCCAAAATGTTTAAAAGCACGTTGATAGATGGCTTATCTGACAGACAAACTTGGGAATGAAAGTAAAAAGAACCAAATATAAATAAATCGCATTTCAATTGATTGGGCACATTGTCCTCAAATCAGGTTGATTAAATAGTGATTACTCAAGCTATAACATCAAAAAAACTCGACTTTCACTCAGCTCACCGGGACAATCCAAGAGAAAATGTGAATCTAAGGAATTTATTTGGCATATCGGAAAAAGTAATCTTTACTCTCGAGCAAATATTATTTGATGAATTCAGCATAATTACAATATGGAAGTATAGATAAGAAATGTTGGGATGCGCAAGTAAATATATCATAGTTATTAAGATGAAAAACTCAGCCGTTGATGGATAATATCTCACAGTAAGTGACCAACTAGAATTTAGATGAAGATCCCAAATGATGCAGACGTTGTAGAATATAAAAACCGAAATAATCATGAAATGTTTGGAAAACATTTGAACACTTTGTACCAACTGTTGTTGAAGAATATATCATCAAGAATCCTAGAGACGGCACTGGCCAACCGATTCTGTAAAATAATTTATTTCTTATTATTTAATAATAAATATAAGCATTTGGGGTGTTCCTAGATCATTTCCACTTCATACAACGACTTGGAAAATAATAGTTTGCTCTCAATAGAGCAAAAATTTTTTTTATGCATTTAAGTTAGTTTATAAGGATTATATTAACCTATGGAATTTGATCTTCTAGTGGATATTGTGAAATAAGTTTAACGACCTCTTATCTTCTTTCAGGATGAAAGAACATCATATATTGTTGAGCGTAGATGGTATGGACCATAACGTTATCAAAATAAAGCCCCTATGATATTCTCAAAGGAAAATGCGGAGGAAGTTGTCTCTACACTCGACAGGGTGCTTGCAACCCTGGAAGGATCGAATGATTTGTCAAAGGACAATGGATTTGCTGATACCGTTTGCCACAAGATGAACAAATAGGGTGACATCTGAAGGATATATATACCCTTTGACCCCTATATTTTGGCTTGATGATGTAACCTTGCTATAGATGATAAATCACATAATAATATTGAGAATTCCATACTGAATATTTCCTCAGAAATTTTGATATTTTTTATTACTCTTATCCATTGTTATTCAATTTGAATAAATATATCGGAAATTTTGGAAACTTATAATGATAATAATAATAATAATAATAATAATAATTATAACTTTATTTGCTTCATATATATAAAAAATTTCATGATTCATATTGAGACAAATAAAGTAAGTAGCTATCCGTTATTCTGTTCCTTTGCTGCTCTTCTATAAGTATTGAACTACAGTCCATGAAGGAAAATCCTTGTTTATGGTTTAGGTCTCACTGAAGAATTGGACTGATGTCATATGTCAACTACCTCATAAAGTCCCCAAATATCCAAATACCGAAATAAACTGACGTCTTCTTATTTACTCAAATTATCACAATCCAGTGTCCCTCAGATTTACCAATGCATTTATAAATTCCCTTTTCTGCGACATAATCCAGGTGAACATACGTTTTCGATACAAAGTATGTGTTCTCATTAATCTTATTTCCTCGGGTAGAACGTTGAATGTTCTTGAGGTTAAATAGGCAAACGACCTTTTGGCCTATTGATTCATCCATTCTGGAGACTGTCAGTTTGGTACCGACATGTCTTGTTTCGTAGTTGTGCAACAATAATTGCGCATCATTTATTTTGGAATTCCAGAAGTTTGAAACAGTATACTTGCCTCAGGTTTGGTACGTTCGCCTCATTATATAGTCCGGCTGATGAATATCTGAATGGTTACCTCAATACTTGGATGTATGAACTCTGCCAATGGTTATGACCCTGTCTTTAAACAGGATATTCAACTCTTTTATGTGCAGTGTTCCAGAATAAGTATTAGCGAAGGACATGAAAACTGTTTTTGCAGGGTTGAAGGTGAGCACTTTGGACTCAAAAAACTCCAAGATCTTTGTAAAATCCCTCTCTCTTTTCCGTTTCAAAAGGGTCCACGATATGTCCGTGTATATAATGGCAGTACCATCTGCAAAGGAAATTACTTCACCGCTAATTGATAAATTGAAAGTTCATTCAGATATATGCAAAACAAACCGGCCCCAGCACTGTGCCCTGGGGAATTCCGCATTTTACCATTACCATCCTGGGTAAGCTTGCAACGCCGTTCACCACTACAACCTGCTCTCTATTTTTTAGGTAATCCTTCAGGAGATTCAAACCATTTTTTTCGAGTGTATCGAGCAAGCCCTGATGGGCCACCGTATCGAAAGCCTTCATCAGGTCCACAAAAACACACACCTCATCCAATTGTAGCCACCAACCTAGCCAGAGCACCCTCCGTTGAGCTTCCTTTCCTAAAACCATACTGTTTATGTGATAGTAGTTTGTACTTATCCAAAAATGAGATAATTCTTGTTTTGAAGACCATTTCAAAGACTTTACCCAATGCAGTAATCACTGAGATTGGTCTATAATTTGTTGAGGAGCCCTTATCCCCAGACTTATAAATGGGGCTCACTACAGCACTCTTAAATGTAGATGGAAAGGATCTAACCTGCATGCACCTGTTGACTATGAAGGTTAAGGGATCTGATATAAGGTCCCCAGTTTCTTGCAACACTTCCGCTCTTATGCCATCATGTCCTGGAGATTTCCCACTTCTCCACTAACCCAAATGAAGAACTATTTTTAGTGAGGAAAAGGTTCTTCAGTGATGGTACCTGTATCTTTGCTGCCAAATTTTTTCCTATGTTGGAAAAGTAGTCGCAAATGTACTCAGCTATTTCATAGCTTTCTCTAATTTCTTCACCATTTTTAGTCTTTAGTCATTCTATTCTATTTTTTTGCTTTCTGCATCCATGTCCCGTACACAATTCCATAGGGTTTTAGGTTTGTTTTTATTTTTCCCTACTTTGTCTGCCATATAATCATTTTTTCTTTTCTTTATTAATTCACTTAACTGATTTTTATATGTATTGTATTCCTTTCTCAAGATTTGACTTTCTGGATTCTGTTGGAGTTTTTTATACAATTTATTTTTTTTATTTATAGAGTTTAAGATACCAGCAGTCATCCAATTTTTTTTATTTGATGTCTTCTCTTTTTATGTTGATTGTCATCGTACATGCTCCAATGGAAGATTTCATTATTTCAACGAAGACATCCGACATTGCTTCGATTGTAGTAGCATTATAAATCAGACTCCAATTTTCAGCTTTCAATTTATTCTTGGGCATTTTATATCCATATAATATCCTGAATTGACAAAAATGTAACAATTCAAACAACTGAAATAGAAGTGTCCAGAAAGGGTGTCGGGTATTTCTAAGTCCAATATCAACCAAAAATATTTGTGAGCAATAAAAAAAAGGTTATTGTTTATTATTAATATATGAATCGGAGATTTATTCGAAATAGATTATGTTATCCGAATGATGATCCTTGCGTTGCTGGCACTTTTCTAAACGGGAACGAAGATTGGCGATAACACGTTGACACATAGCTATTGATATTCCTGCCATTTCTGACCTCATGTTTGCTTCAACTGGGTTAGATTCGTCGGATTATTTTGATAAACCTTACTTTTAAGGTATCTCCACGCAAAATAGTCAAGCAGACTGAGGTTGGGGCATCTGGGAGGCCAGTTGATGTTACCCCTTCGTGAAATTACTTTATTAGGCAATAATTCGTTAACAACTTCCATTGAACCATATGAGGTATGACAAGTGGCTGAAACCACGTTCTTGAGTTGAAATCTGCAAACTCATGCAACTATGGGAACAAAAAATTTCGCTACATATCGCATTAACGGTCTCTATTCATATTCATTTCTCGGCCTTGTTGATCTTCATGAAAATAAGAACCAATTATGTCTTTAGCAGACATAGCCACTCAAACCACGACCTTTGGGCTATGCAGTGGTCGTTAATGCTTTCGTCTCGGATTCTTCACTGCCCAGTACCGACAATTCTGCTTATTAGCATCATCATTCAGGTGAAAATTTGCTTCGTCACAAAACAGTATGTTGTTAAAGTGCTGCTGCATTTCGTCCCCAAATTCAGTCGATTAGCATAGTCCGCATAATTCAATTCTTGAACCAATTCAATTTTATAGGCTTTAAGATGTAAGCCTTTCTTTAAAATCGAATGTAAAAACGATTTTTTGATGTTCAACGCTTGGCTTCGCTTTCGATGCATAAAGATGGATTTCAATGAACCGACGCCTCAACTTCTTCAATTATTTATTCATAGCGAACTGAACGAGGATGACCAAAGTTTTGAATTTCAACTGTCGCACCGGTATTCTCGAACATCCTGATCTATTTCCAAATGCTATAGTAACTTGGCGCGTGCCGTTTACAATATTCCGCACGATAGAGACGTTGAGCAGTCACTATTGAATCAACATTACGATAATATGTTCGTACACAAAATACGCGGTGCGTACCTGAGTACTGCTCTATCGTGACTAAAACTCCACAAAATGGCGGACGCCATGAACCCCTCCCCGCTTCATTTAGACGAATAAGGCTCGAAAACAAATGCCCAATACCCTTTCTGGACACCTCGTATAAAAGGACCATTAAATCGTGAAGTGAAGTATCCAAAATTCTCGATATATTTATTCGAATTCAATATTAGTGTTCTGTGGATGAATAAAGCGGAGTAGCTGTACTCAAAATGACTTATTCTGTGTCCAATAAACTCATGTGTTCATTTTATCAGTAACAGTTGGTCGAGAATTAACTGGAAATGTAACCGAAAATCACATGACAACAGAAACATCCACAAAAAATGGTTTGGTTATTACGTTCCCAGTGCGCCCAGCAACTTCTTGTGTGCCAATGTGCATATTATAAATTTCCATATCTGAGGAACCTTCGACATAGTACTGTTTTTTGTGATGTTGCAAACTAGTGTTTGTTGATTTGCATATTCAATGGTGATTTCAAGTCCGAATGTGTAGTTCGTCAGTCGTCTGACACATAACGAATTTAGTTGAAACTATTGCAGTTGCAGCCAACACAAGGGTCCCACATCAGGTAATATATTCTCTGCCACCAACCACCACAAGAAACATTACCTCGACAATATTAAGCAATAGCAAATTGGGATGTCTCGATTCATCGAACCCGACGCACACGCCATTTTGTAACAGCAACAATAAGCTTTAGCCCTGTTTTCGAATTTTCTAGAATCTTCTCCCAATTTTATCTTATTTATCACCATTTGAACCCAACTTGTACTTCCACGAAAATGCCAAGACCGAAATTAGTCGAAGCGGTTTTGCTGTTCACGAGTTTTAGCTAGATTAACGAACAGCAATTCATTTTTGCCCGCTTGTCTCCACATACTCAATCTCGCGAGGAGAATCACTATATATTAAATATCGTAAAAAGAGTCTCTATATATTTACCTCTATCTCTATATATTTAAATATAGTTAGGAGAGTCTCTTTATATTTAATCTAGTTCTAGTCCTTATATCTCAATGTCTTATCTCTATCTCCATGAATTCAAATCGCGTAAGAAGAGTCTATATATATTTCATCTCTTAAGAAACCTGTATATTTTTTATCACGATATGAGAAAATCTTTAAGTTTAATTTAGTTCTAATCTTTATATCTCAATTTCTTATCTCTATTTATATATATTTAAATCGCGTAAGGAGAGTCTCTATAAAATTTATCTCTACCTATTCAAACTTGTAAGCAGAGACTCTATATATTGAATCTAGTAAGAAGAGTCTCTATAAAATTAATCTCGTAAGGAGAGTCTCGATATAATTAATCTCGTAAGGAGAGTCTCTCTATAATTAATCTCGTATGGAGAATTATATATATTTAAACTTTAATTTTCGAATATCATAAGACTTATGTTAATTGTCCAAATATCTCAGTCAAGTTCGTTATTGTGCCACATCCGTCTACTAGTTCAGTACTATGACTACTATGACTGATAAAATTGACGGATTGGATTGGAAAGTTTTGATGCACAAACCGTGTGGTCAGGACCTTGCACTATCGTACTATCATTTGTTTCGATATCTAAAAACCTCTCTTTTTAGTAAAAATTGACAGAAATTGACATAAGAGCAGCTGAAAATCATCATGCTTTTCGCCGATAAATCACAGTTCTACACTGATGGATTTATGAAGATAGCCAAAAAATAGGAAAAGGTGATAGATAATTATGCTCAATATGTATTTGAATGAAATTTATTTTCAATAAAGAAAAATTTTGTTTCAAAATAATCGAAAAACCACGGTGAATTTTTGAATTATTCAATATAATGCTGGGAGGTTTGACAAGAACAATCGCGAAGCCCCTTAACAGGAATGATGGAACTCTGTCAGGACATCTTGCCACATCTGACTTGAAATTTTTGAGGGGGTTGAGCACCTTCTTTAGTTATATCCGGAATAGCCAGATGTTCCACAAAGTAGTTAACAGGTTTGTGAGGAAGTAATGGATTATATACGAACATAAGGTAATATCACGCCCAAACGCTTCCAAACGATCACAAGTAATTGTCAACTTTCTGATCTATTAGAGTTCATGTTTGTAGTAAGTTACTTTTTAATAATTTTTGTAGTTTTTCAAACAGTAAAAGTGGCTAATGATACACTCTAGAATACATAGTGCAAACAAAGTCTTTTCACCTGACACCGAATACTCTTTTGTACGTTTCCAATGTAAATAACGACTTGTGAGTTAGAAAAAAATGCAAATCGAAATCGTTCTTCAACTTCTAACGATCCTGTGAACATCGCATAGCATGGTGACATTATTCAGCGCTACTGGACTCATTTTTCACTGCCGATTAGTGGCGTAATAGCAGACCTTTCAGAACTTATTTTCCGACTCTCGCTGCCTCCAATTAAGGGATCTCCATTACCTGTGTACAATCTTCAGTTTGTGCAGCATTAGTAGTTTTCCAACATGTGTCGGACCAAGACTGGTCGATGCTGGGCATTGGCGCATACTCGATGACGCTTAAATGAAGGAATTCACTCCACAAGCGTCGGTGTGAATCTCGGCAGTCGCGACGCGAATTCTCCAACGTCGGGACGACGTCGTTCTGCGAAACAAGATGTAGTTCACGCTACGTGCACATGATTTTACGTCTTTTGCAGTTTATCAAAAAAGAAGGAAATAAGTTTTCCTGCATTCTGAGTTGGAAGGAGGAAATTGCTTTTTTTACTGCATCATTATGCAGTCCTCAAACGACTTACTCAGCTGTTCTGGAGAATTTCGTTCTTTTGAAATGCTCACCTGAGGTAAGTTTGAAGTCGTTACAGGTTATTTACGATGGAAGGAATATTTCGAGTGCAAGAGGTGGTTAATGAGATTCGTATACTGCAAGGAGGATTTTTCGAATTATTTACGATGCCGTGGAATGATGCATCCTGGAAGATTGCCAATATTTTTGTTTCTGTACAAATTTGAACTCCTATGCTGAATAAACTCAAACTGATGAATAACGATATAATAATGTATGGTTTCCATGTCTCATTAACATTTTAAATCATCTGTGAGCCAATAATTACAAACGTGTTCGATTATATTACCAATTATTATACTGAAATGAAGAAACAAAGAAATGATCTCCATTATCAAAAATATCATGTTCACAATTTGTATATAACATAATTAGAATAATGATTTGGGTTACTTGCATTATTGATAATGGTAATTGAAATATTCCATAACAATTTGAACGTTCGTTTGGCAATTAATGCATCCGAAGAGAAAGAGCTATGTCTATTCAATTGAGTTTCATACTTACCTTTTATTTTTAATATGTATTGATGAGCAATCGCCAGTTGCTGTCAGAGTGGTTGGTTCCAAGAAAAACCAGCATATGCCAATTTTTTTGTCTGCTTGTAATCGCATATTTTCATACCGAATTAAGTGTAAGGGTCAGATTTGATATAACTCATCTGTGCTTTTAATCCCGAATTAATTATTGGCTTCGATACGTCTTTCATTTAAAGAGGGGTTGTACCATTAGGAAATAAATTTAATGACGCGAAGGCGGTTCTTTCAATTTTGTTCTCTTCCATTCTTCTTCATTCGATGTTGTAGATAATCCTATTTGGTGTAGTTGTTCTTTCTCCAGGCATAATGGGTTAACCTGGATTCTCCTTTTACAAGATGAATTACTTCTTGGTGATTTTTGACTTTGGAAGCTCATTGAGACTCAGCGATGCAGGATCTGCCATATTCGAATTGTATTTCATAAGCATACTTCTTTTTATTTATTCATTAGAAATATATCAATCAAAAGCTGTTTTCAAAATTAATTCTCAACAAAAAATACAAAATGAACAACACGGAAAAAATTCAGCACAAGTGTGAGCTGTATATATATATTCTATTGAACTTTTGGCTTTGAAAAAAACTCAATATGAGGAGGAAGATTGCAACCAGTGTTATCACATAATCTGTGAACTTCGAAAAGTCTTCATTGAGCTCGCTAGCTCATAAGTCAAAATATCCACAATTATCTCACAAAACATATAGTCATGACTTATTCTGTATAGAGGTCAAAACCGAAGAACGTTAGATCGAGGGCAAGAAAGATGAAATTTTCTTATAGTACGTATGACCAATAAATGGAAATATCAGACCATCATCAATAGATTGAATACAACAATACATCTTGAAGTAATCGACATCGCAATAAGTCTCTGTGGAGGGTTTCGAATCACTGTACGTGTCGGCTTCATCGGGAGTTCCCTAGGGCTCCCATCTGGGGCCATTATTATTTATAATATACATAAAGAATATTATAAAAATATTTAATTTTCGCAAAACACTATTATTTGCAGATGATTTGAAGATGTTCATGAAAATCAAGGACTCCCGTGACTGCATGACCTTCAGAATGATATCGACTCTTTCATGGAATTTTGCGGAAGGGCTCCTCTCTTCACAAATATGACCAAATGTCGTATGATTACTTTCTCGAGGAGGAACGATCCTATAATGTTTCCATACTTGTTGCTGAACACACCGCTGATGCGTTCAAGTCATGTACGCGATTTGGGTGTTACTTTTGACTCTCATCTCAAATTTAGCCTACATATCGACAATATCGTAACAGCGTCAAGCCGCATGTTCGGTTTTATTTTGAGACAGAGTCGTTCGTTTTGCAATTATAAATCCTCCATTACCCTTTATAACGCTTATGTGTTCAGCACGTTGAATTTCGCTTCCATTGTATGGAACCCCCAATATAACACTTATATAGACGGAATTGAGAGGGTTCAGATGAGATTTCTTCGTTTTCTAGGTTCAAAGTGTGGTCTACGGTTGAATAGAGTAAATCCAGAAAATTATGTGATAAGGGTGAAACACTTTAATATGATTAGTTTGCAAAATCGCAGAATTATGAGTGACGTACTCTTCGTAAATAAGTTATTAAATAATCAATTGGAATCATCGTCACTCTTATCGCGAATCAACTTTCATGCTCCTTCTAGGAGATTCAGAGAGCTGGAAACCTTCGTCTTGCTCTTGAGGCATACTAACAGCTCCAGGAATTCCCCTATTATTAGAGTGCTTAGTCGTTGTAATAGTTTTAAGGATCTGGTGGATGTATTGTAATTGGTCATAGCCACGAATATATTAAAAGATGTTTCGGTGATCACTTCAGAGGTGTCTACTTATTTAATTGCTTTTTCTGTTTATTTCCGCAGAATCGTTTTTGTTTTTTCCCTTTTTAAAGAAAGATCACAAGTAGTTATGAAGGATAAAAATTGTTTAGTTGAATATCAAAATTTTTGCTCTCTCTTTCTTTTTTTCGTTTCTATGTAAGTATTTGCACTTCTGTCAATCAATGTTAATTAGTGGACATTGCTTTTGGGTGTTAATTTACCTGTATATGTTCTTGTTATGAATTTATAAATAAATAAGAAGAAAAGAACCCGTCAAATACAAACAAATATAATTGGAGATCAAGAAATGAAGTCACCCCAATATAGACCAGTGAGAAACATCAAAGGAAGTCATGATTTATTACCAAAACACTGGATGTTATACAGTTTTCAAAAAACTACGTTTCAAGAAATTTGTTAAATTGACATTCAACTCCGAAGGAAACAGTTTTCTGATGAGTATGCTATGATTTCATCTGTCAAATGCCTTTCATCAAGTCGGTCGGCCCTTAACAAATCCGTGTTGACACCTTTTATGGGAATAAATGATATTGTAAAGTAAGAACTCTTTCGAGAACACTGCTGAAGTGACTTAGAATGTCAATTGGTATACAGGGTCTTTCACGAGGAACCTCACCCATATTTATACGGGAAACTACTGAACGTATTTTCATGAAATTCAGCACTTATAAGTATTTCACGATGCTGATGAAATATAAAATATTTTTGAGGCATGAGCACCTCCGGTTTTTCCGGAAATGACGTCAACTTCCGTTTTTCAAATTACAACATAATTTTTTTATTGCAGAAATAGATTCCTTATAAAATTTCATGTTATTTTGATGTAAAATTTTTCAGTTTTGGTTGGAAAATTCTCTCTGAGCGGGAAAATTCGAAAAAAAAATAAAATAGAGCTTCGCTGAAACAAGAATAACTTCGAGGTTTTTGGATGAAAAGTTTTCATTTTTGGGATTTTCCAAGATGGAAGATAGATGTATCCACTTTAAAAATCGAAGTCGCGATTCATGATACAGGGGGTGAAAAAATCGCTTTCAAATTTAGGGATGACCAAATCGTGAAAAATCAATTTTTTCAAATTAGAACCCCATTTTTAATGGCACCAATTTCCTCCTTAATTCTTTCTTTTAGCTTTTTAAAGTGTGAGGCCGATGTTTGAAAACCTTTTCCTTAACGTAGCCCTACAAGAAATCGCAAATGCTCAAATCCGTTGAGCGTGCGGGCCAACTCAGATCGCCCCTCAGAGAGACGAGGTGCGTAGGGAGCATCTGCGCAATTTCGTCATTGAAATTCGAGTAGTATGAGCCGAAGCCTCGTCCTGTTGGAACCAGATCTCCCCATATCTGTTTCTTCAGCAGCTCTTCCAATTGAGGCTCAAAAAATTGTCCACTCTCGTCAAATTTTCCGGTGTTCTTGCCGTTTTAGGTCTTCCTGAAACCCTAGGTTTTAGTGTAGAACCAGTTGCTTCAAATGTACTCACCCAATTCGCGATTACATTACGGTGAGGGACGGTATCATGACGCGAAAGGTTAAAGTGGACCCGGAAAGCTCGCTGAGTTGCGATGAATGATCGACCATTTTCAAAAAACGTACGGACTGCGAAGCCCCGTTGTTCACCAGACCAAACCATGGTAATGACTAATAATGGGATTACCTGCCCGACAACATGAAACTATCGTGATAGGATTATCCCTACCACACCGGAAGTACCAACCTTTCAAAACTGCACTGTTTGATTTGCCCCACCCTGTACCATATATATATATATATATATATAAATAACCAAACTAACAGTTTTCTCTCAGTTCCATTTCAGCCACAATCCTGTTTCACTTAAAACTATACTAATTGAGAATATACTCACTTGAATGCAAATGGCAACATGATCAGAAAATAGTATATTCTAAAACAAGTTGCAGAATGGGCATCTATTCCAACACGAATGAGAAATTCGAAAACGAGCGAGTTTTTGAACGCATGAGTGTTAGAATTGCCTTCTGCAATGAGTATTAGATGATATTTTCTCTATTTCAGTCAAGAATTTTGAGAAAATTATTTGAATTCAATGAAAAATTCAGATTATACCTCTTAGTGCCTTTTGTATTTTATTTCCGCAGTTGGCGTGACTGCTACGAAAATTGACAGATTATAGAATTTGAATAGTGCGTTCAAATCTACATGGTTTAATATTTCAATTGACATACAATGACATTCAAAAGGATATGATATCAGTGTTGTCAACCACAAAACGAAAAATATAACTAAAAACAATGCTGTAATGAGTTCATTACAGCACTGTTTTTAGTACTGTAATGAACTCATTACGACAATGAAATAGAGAAAATCATTTATAGGTGAACAAGGTCTTCTTTCATCATCATACCAGAATTTCAGACAGGGATACACTTGTCCTTTGAGAATCCTTATATATTCAAATCCAAATGATGATTCTTCCGAACCGAATCTGAAAATAAAAAGACAAAGCAAAAAAAAACTGAATGAATAAAATTATGCATCTAATTTATTCGAAGTTTACCACCCATTTCAAGAAAGAATCGGAAGTATTATGAATTTTCCTAAAATCATCCTGAAATTTAAATATGGGGCGATAATTGATGAGGATAAATTTTCCACCAATTGAAACTGCATTAATAAGTCCGACCGATGTCAATCGGACACGTATTTCGTATTCGTATTCGTATTTTCAGACGAATAACTCGGGGATTTTTCTATAAGTTTGGAGTTTATCTCCAGATTCATCTAAGGGAAGACATCAAACTTAATGCAGTATATAGCGTTGAATGTTTATGGACGTCTGAATACTCCAGAAAAACAATACTCTTGAGGAAAGCCAAACCTGACCCACTTGATGTGATAACTCTTATAGCGTTTTCTGCTTGTTGCCCTGGTGCGCACCAGTGCTGCACCGTTCGAGTGTATCGTTTTCCGCTTATGATTTCGATGCGAACTTTTTCAGAGTTGGCGTTTTCTGCTTACCACTAGATTGCACTCAGTGCGCACCCAGGTCAACTTTTTCGACACTGGCTCCAGTAGTCAGTGCATCAGTTTCAGTGCTAATATGGCGGGCAATATGAACCAAAACAATCGTTCAATTTTAGCAGTTTGTGAAGAATTTATAGAATCATCTTCATCTTCTAGTGAAGATTTTCTATTTTTGACCAGTGAGAAAGCTGATAAAAAACCACGTTTCAGACAGCTTCAGTTATTAGAATTTCATACTGTCGATAAGATGACAAAATTTATTATTGCTTGCTGCACTTTGCACAATATGTGCATAGATAATGATGATTTGATGGAATTTGAGCAAGATGAACTGTCTGATATGATTACTACAGAGGATAATGATGCAAGACTTCGACATCTGGGTGAACAAAAACGAAATTTTATTTGTGCCATTTTAAACGATGTTTGAATGTCAGGTTTTAATTATTAATATTATTTTGAAATTAAAAAAATGTTTGTGTATTCTTAGTTTAGGATTGAATAAATAAATCTGTTAACTTCAACAGTGTATTACTCAATCAAAAAACAGTTTGAACCAAAAATAATCCTTTGGTGTGCTTCCACACGACAGACTTCTTGCAGCATTCCTACATCAATCATTCCATTTTCTTGAAGTGTTTAGATATAACTTAACGCATATGAGTTAGTAGCTGTAAGTAAATTTTATTTTCAATGAAGCGATAAATACCTATTCATAAAAAAATTCTTACTCATCAAATTTGAATGAAGATCAATATCTGTAGAGACTTTCAAAACCATCCCGTTCACTTTAAACTCTATTTCGTTTTCCATTGTTCTTCCACGGTCGTTTGTTTACTTTGAAATTTTTTGGAGGTTAGGGTATTTTTCCCGGGTTTCAAATCTCAAATGCACTGAGTGTTGCGGTCGTTTTCCGCTTCGGTTGACCTAATGTCAATTGCCCCGAAAAACCGAGAAAGTGCATGACGTCACTAGTTGCACTCAGTGCAGGTCAACACTGATGAAGCAGAAAACGCTATTACTGTTTCCACTGAGTGAAAATTTCACGATAAGTACGGCAAGGTGGGGTTCAGTGTTACAAAATAAATATAACAGAATGTAATGACAAAAATGTTGTTTTATTCAGCTACTTTTTAGCATAGAACTGAACATTAACTATCTCTCTTTAATAAACATAGCACAAACATTTACATTAGCAACTACTCAATTTAATCTGCACTTTAATGAAGTCAGTCGATTGTAACACTGAGCCCCTTATCTGGGGTGAAGGATACAATGTTATAACATAAAATATACGCCGTTTCTGGTCGACAGTGAATATCACTATACTGGCATAATTTGGAGTAAGTCGTATGTGTTCAGCTTCATGCTCCAAAAATTTTTGCTTTTCATGAACATATATTTTCAATGTCATAAAATCAACATGCTTTTCATTTGTAAATTTTCGGCGACTAATACCACTTTCAACCATCAAAATCGCTTCTGCCATATCTTTTTCACTATGAAGACCATAAGCCGTCTTTCTCTTACGATTTCACACAATTTTCTTTCAATACCTTGAAATAATAAAAAATATGTAAACTGGGGCTGTTACAGTGTCACATAGTGCTCCATAACACAAACCAAATTTAAAAAATGAGTTGGATATTTTGGATTATTTTTAGAATGAAATAGCAGTAAAATGTTGCTAAATCATCATTTAATATAGGAAAACTACCATCACTAACCTTATTATAATATGCCCGGAAAAAATAAAATATTTGGAACAATTTTTTCGTCGTTTAATCACATAAGAACTAAGAACCTCTTTTGATTGTTATTTTTTAAGTACACTTCAAATTGACGCGATGACAACTGTTTAAAGATGGCTGCTTGTGAGCTTGACAAACGTATATACCAACATCATAGAACCAAAAGACAGGGACGGAGAAATGTACAATGTAACATTAAACCCCCTGTAACACTGTGCCCCATCTTACCCTATTAGGCAAGACCAGGGTTATACGGGTTCTTCTATTGAAAAGTTTAAAACCTCCAGTATGCAAAGAAAACAACATAACTATTAACGTCAACTATATTCTTTTGGAGTGGCCGAGATACCAATCTCAACGTGAACTAACTAGAAGGAAAACTTCTTACAGAATTCCTAGGACAAAAAGCCGGCAAAGTTAACACAACGATTGAGTTGGACTCATTTTGTAGCATTTAATGATTATACAAAAATTATAATAATTTAAAAATTATATTAGTGCAGACTATTTCTTAATTCTCTGGAATTCCGCAGGGCTCCAATCTTGGACCTTTACTGTTTACCTTCTCGAAATTAAATGTTGTAGACGACTTCGCTTTGTTGACGACTTCAAAATTTTCTCCATTATGTGTATCCAAGATCGTATAAACCTAGAAGTTCAGATAGCTGACATACAAAATTGGTGTGATAAGTTTAGATCTGGACTTAACATAGCTAGTTACACAAGGAAAAATAAAAAAGAAATTATTAATACAGATGTGGTAATACTCTTCTTGATAGATGCGGGTGTTTTGTTCGATACTGAACTTTCTTTCATTGAACATATAGCACAAACAGGTGCCTCTAGGTCCTATGGATTTATTATTATGAACTGTAGTAAGTCCTGTCCATAAAAATGCGATGGACTGCTTACCTTGGCCATATCATGAGACATGATAAGTACAGATACCTTCAGCGGATTATGGAAGGCAAAATCGATGGAAAACGTGGTCCTGGAATTAGACTATAATCTTGGCTGAAAAACATAAGGGATTGGACAGGCCTAGACTCTAATCCCCTGCTGAGAAGAGCCCAGGACAAAGACGAATTTACCAAAATTGTTGCTTCAAGAAGAAGAATATTTATTAATTGTAATTCTTTATAATGTTTTTGTACCTATATAGTGAACTTGTTCTGTGCATGGATTCTCTATTGAACTGAAGCTATTATTATTATTTTAGGAAGATATATCTAGAATAATAAATTCTTCTAAAATGTTGAAGAATACAAAAATGCTAGAACGCATTTCATAGCAACTTTTGATAATTTTACGAGTTGGTGATGCATTAACTCGAAGATCTGAGAAGATAGAGCAAGTATGTTCAATCTGAAAAGTGTGTCCTATTTGTTTGAAACCTTCTGCAAAATTTGAATTGATTCGGATTATCAATTATGAAGATATAAGCAAAAAACAATTTCTTGAAATTTCAATATTTTTTGACGGTGAGCCGAATTGAAAAAAATGGCACAAGAAAACAGTGTAGTAGTCAGAGACTGACCCTGTATATGTATGTATTCGAGGCGAAATAGAGATTCGAGGTGGAATAGACGGTTTCCCTTGAATATTCATTGGAATCTGGACAGAATCATGGGATAGGTAGTGTTGAAATGCATCTCTAACCTATTATATCAATACTTGACCTACGTGAATAATCTGAGAGGAGAGAGTAGACTGAATATAAAAGTCTTCAAGCTTGAATTGATAACATTAAGGATAAGTTATTCTCAGATATGTTCATTTGTATAAAAGCCTGAATCGGTAGGAACTTCCAGGAATAACGAAGGGGCGAACAAAGTTTCGTAGCAGGATTATAAAGTTGGGAGTTTTCATAGTGAGTGTAGTCAAATGTTCGCCCTATTGCGAACAGAAATCTGCTTATAACTGCTTAAATAAGAGCGTTTTCATCCAGTATAATGAGTGTGTAGTATACGCTTTAGTTCTTCCTATAATTCGAAACTTAACAAGCATTAGTTCCATTGATATAAATGAGTTCAAAAGATTTTCTTGACAAAGCAAAAGCTCATGGAAGTTATTGATATTAGTGGAAAAAATATCATTCGAAATTCATGTTACATCAGCAGACTTTCTAACTAAAGCTTCTCTTGTACACAGAGTCTACATTTATATCACACAATCTCGATGAATATTGAATTAGTAAAAATATCTGAAACTTAAAATGTAGGTATTTCACATGACAAAAATTTTCACATTTAGACGGGAAGCCAGGGTTTTTTTTACTGGGGTTTTTTCCCTAGGCTTTTATGTCATACGCCGAATTGTATAACACTCACCCCTGATCTATATGCTTTATTGTTTGCTAACTAAATATTGTCAGCCAAAAGTTCAAAAGAATATATATATATATATATATATACGACAAAAATATGCATAAAAGCATCAAAAATAATTTTTCTTATGTCTAATTCAACAGAAAGTACACCACAGTGAATATAACATTTATAGAGACTTTTTTTTTCTAATTTTTACTAATAAGGTAACACATTGATTTTATGGAACGTCAAAAGTTTTGTAACTGATTGCATCAAGTAAAATATACCTGGCAACAAAAAATTAATTTCAATGTAAGTTTCAATAAGGATAAATATTTATAAAACAATTATTGCAATTAATTTAATGCATTCTCGAAGACATGCTTGCTTTTTGGTCGTCGTTCCTGTAATTTGGGAGACGATGCACATCGTATTATATCTTTCACCAATTATTTCTTCCGCTATACGTTTTTATTTTCCTTGAATATCGACATATTCCTATGCAACAGAGCTAGATTTGCAATCTGTTTTTCCAATTTCTGAATATCAGCACCATTACCAGCTTAGAAAGTGACAGATCTCTTTCTGAAGCAGTGGTCCGTATAAAGAACAGCATTGAAAGACCTAGAAATTGAGCAATAACCTTTGGCAGACTATCAAATGAGTAAATAAACAGAGATTTCTTGTACAGTTTCCATTCCGATATTTTACAGAAACCTGTTATGTTTGAGATTTCACGACGCAACTTCATATATTCTATTAAAACTTCAAAAAGTTTCGTATTTTCAAGGTCCCAGGCGGCATTGTAAACTGCCGTATAACTTCTGTTTTTGAAGGCGAAATATCAACACGAAAATGGTTACCTTCATCTATAACATTCAGAACTGGAAGGAATGTTTATTCTGATTTTCTGCATGCTCCTGCATATCTTATAATTATTGCATCTTCAACCCTTAATTATTAAATTTGTATCGAAAATTTGACATTTTCTTTGGTAAAAAATTTTGGGTTAATTTGCAGTTTAAGGACCCTTCCTATATTTTACATAATTGCTGGTCTGGTAAGGTTAGGTTAGGTCAGTTTGAGTTTAAAAACAATGCCAAAAATGAAGAAAAAAATGAAATTAATATTGAAAAAAAAACTTTTTTTAAGATTTGTAATTTTTTTATTATGTCAGGTACGGTTAAGTTCAGTAAAAACAGAAAACGTTGTCAACATTTATTTTTTGCCACTTCGAACAGAGGAACATGGAGAAAATAGAACCTCTGCAATAAAAAATATTCTCGAAAATTATCATTAATCATTTATTATTGCTTAAGGGTGTCTACTTAGCACCTTAAAATTACAAAAGCATAAAAAATGCGGTGGGTCCTTAAACTGCAAAATCACCAAATTCTGACTTCTGAGCAATTTTCCTGTAAAACGACCATGTAAACAATTTATTTATTACATACGTTTCAGCGTGATCCGCCTTCTTCAGTATAAATCTAAAATTAAATACAAATTAATACAAACATTTTAAAAAATCATCGCAATAATCTCGCACTGTTTTTTTGTTGTTGTCATGGTTATCATAAAGTAATTACATATTGGCACGACAAGGGCCTTTGAAAGTTAAACGAAAACGAAATAGAAAATTAATAATGAAATTCTGACAATAAGAAAAAAATGACTCGAAAGAAAATCGAATGCTGGAGCCCTGACTTTTGCCTACCTGGTTTAACAGTACGGCTGAATCAACGTGTCCAAACACTCAAACGAAAATAGTCACTTTTTCACTAGAGTTCGAATTTGTATGATTAACGAAAAATTTACTGCGAAGAAAAGTCCACTGCACCGGACGAGAGCGGCTTCTGTACTGTCTTTGTTCGACATAGGTCATATGCTCCAACATATGTCACGCGTTAATCGGAAAATGATATGAACATATACAGAGTGTAGAACTATTGAATCGAGCAAGCAACTCGGAATATAAATGAACGAATTCAACTACTAAGTTGCAGTAACATAACCGCCCACCTAAAATAGAATATTTTATGGAACAAAGCAAATATAAAATTGAAAAGATATCGAACATAAAGCAAAAAATATATATACATATATACATCAACATACGTCATAATTACTGAAAAGGTAATGGACAAAATTTAACCACTGATCTCTGCAGTACACCTTGAGTAGTCCGAACAGTAGCTACTCTAGCTATTTTATCAGCGCCAGGATGCAATTTCTCAATGCGTCCAAGTCACCAGCGCAATGGAGGGAGTTGGTCATCTTTTATCAAGACTAGTGCACCTATTGAATAAGGGGCGAGTCACTATTGAACCACTTTTTCGTTGTTGCAGTGTGTTCAGGTATTCTAAATTCCATCTTTTCCAAAAATCCTGATGGATACGAGTTAACTGTAAAGTGGATCAGTAAAGTCTGAGCACCTGGATGCAGATATATTTTATGGAAATGCTGAATAAGGAGCTCAGTAAGACGATGAGATGAAGGAAGCAAAGCTGGGTGTTTGTGATCATAAGCCAGACCAGAAAAAGACAGAGGACCGCCCACCCTGAGAACACCATCTTCTCCAACAAATGGATTGAATTTTCGAAGTGATTTAGATATGGGATTTCCTGAGATGAGATTATCGATCTGTTCCTTGAACACAACCCGTTGAACCTGTTTTACAACGAAGAAAAGTGCATCCCTGAGATGAACTGCGGAAAATCTATATATCCTAGGGGCTTTAGAGTTTTTCATGAAGCGAACAAATCTGAAAATGTAAGCTACCACCCTTTGAACCTTGGACAGAGATGAATACCTGGAGAGCAAATCATCAACAAACGACGGAGAAATGAAAGCTGACAGAGAGGTGACGCTCCTCTGTTTGCACAAGATGAAGAGAATTCTCTATTTCATCATTTGCGAAGGTGAGATGTTTGGAACGAAGCCAATCAGGGCCTGTCCACCACAAAGAGCAGTTCAACAGTTCGGTTGGCGTTAAGCCGCGTGAAGCACAATCAGCTGGATTGTCCCTCGACTGAACATGATACCAATTTTCTGTTGAAACTAAGTTCTGAATTTGAGTTGTACGACTGCTCACAAATGTCCTCCATCGATGAGGAGAAGACTTAATCCATGCTAGAGCTACCATTGAATCAGACCAAGCAAAAATGTCATCCATTGTAAAGGCTGATTGGTAAACAGAGGAAACCAAATGAGTTTTGATAATAAGAGACAAGCACACAATTTAGTCGTAGAAGTGAAATCCTCCTCAATGGGGAGACTTTTGATCTACCACATACGAAAGAGATGTCAATGGAGCCGTCATAATTGAAAAACCTGAAATATACCACGGCTGCGTAACCACGCTCACCACTATCTCCGAAACCATGAAGTTCGCAACGATAAAATGGTTTCGATGCAAGTTTCCGAGGTATCTTTAATTTACCCAATTCGGTTAATTCGGATTTACACTGATTCCAGCGACGGCTGACATCGTCGGGAAGTGTATCATCTCACTGCAAACCTAATGTCCAAAGATGCTGGATCAAATGTTTAGCAAGAAAAGTAAATGGAGAAAGGAACCCCAAAGGGTCGAAAATTCGAGAAAGTTCGGAAAGTATGGTACGTTTAGTACATACCTGCACAGTAGTTTCCGCAAGATAAGAAAATTCGTCCGACGAAGGAAACCACCTCAAACCGAGAATTTTGACTATCGGATCTATATCAAAATCCAAAGAATGGTGATATTGATGATCTAGAGGTATGGTTGAGAGTAATTGAGAACTGTTACTACTCCATTTTCGGAGCTCAAAACCACCACAATTCAATAAGGAAATCAGTTCCTCTTGCAACGTTTTTGCGTCTTCCAAATCATCACAACCTGTAACGACATCATCGACATAAATGTCTGTGAGCAAAATTTTGGATACCTTTGGAAAACGAGCTCCCCCATCCTCGGCCAACTGTGCCAAAGTTCGAAGGGCAAGAAAAGGTGCTGGTGCGACTCCGTACGTAACGGTATTCAGCTGATAAGTTTTTATGGGTTCCGATGGAGAAAACCGCCACAATATTCTTTGAAAGTTTCGATGTGAATTTTGAACTGATATTTGACGATACATTTGTTTGATATCAGCAGTGAAAACGAACCGATGAACACGAAAGTTCATCAAAATGGCAATAATATCCTTTTGTAATTTAGGACCTATCAATAGAGCATCATTTAAAGATAAATGACTGGGTACATGAGCTGACGCATCGAAAACAACCCTCAACTTTGTGGATGGACTGTTTGGTTTGATTATACAATGGTGAGGGATATAAAAAGTATTTTCATAATCCGAACTCGTAGAAATCAATGACATATGATCTTTTTCTAAATATTCCTTCATGAAAGGAGAGCATTCCATGTATATATTCTGGTTTTTAATAAGTTTACGTTCAAGGGATAAAAACGACGTAGTGCGAGAATATGTGTCACCGAATGAAAATGTTGACTGATCAGGTTTAAATGGTAATGCCACAGTGTACCGTCCAGATGCATTTCTAGAATAGTTCTGAGTGTATAAGTTCTCACAAAATTGATCTTCTGGTGATACAATGACATTCTCTGAAACTTTTTCAAGTTCCCAGAATCTTTTCAACGAGGAGTTCAAACCTGATTCAGACAATGACAAATGAAAATTGTTAACTGATATGTTAGGTGATTGAATCTTTCCCATGAAAACCCAACCAAATACTGTCTCAAGTGCTGTTGGTTCCAAACCGTTACCCTCGATACGACCCGGTCGAATTATTAAAGAGAATATATCCGCTCCCAGTAGAAGGTCTATTGATTTCGGAATAGAAAAGTTCGGATCTGCTAACTTCTTGTTATAGACACAATTCCAAAACGAATGATTTACGAAAGAACTCGGCATTTCCGCACAAATCTTCGGAATCACGACGGCATCGAATGTAAAAGATGGATTTATTTGACCTGATGGGCGAATAGTACATTCAGTGCTGCAATTAGCAGAAGATGAGCTTTCACAAATTCCATTTATCGAAAATGAAGCATCACAAATTTTCAAGCCTAATCTATTTACACACGATTGAGTTATAATATTTATTTGTGAGCCTCCATCTAACAGAACTCGGACCTTCTGATATCTACCCCAAGCATCACGAATTTCGACCTCAGCGGTTGCTAAGAGAACGGTAGAATTTGAAGAAACATTGGTTAAAACCTGAGCTGAGCCTGAATCCGATGAATTTGCAGCATTGAAATGAAATGTCTCTGTTGAAAAATCATTATCCGCATTATTGCGCATGTGCAACAGGGTAAGATGCCTTCCGTGGCAAGTACGACAATTTGACCTTGAAGAACAATTGTTAATCTTATGTCCAGAATGGAGGCAATGGATACACGAATTTTTGTTCTTCACAGTCTCGAACTGATCTTGAACAGTTTGTTCCAAAAATGATGGACATTTGTAAATATTATGAGCTAACTTGCAATAATTACAGGTTAAACGTTTCTTGAATGATTCAGTTTCCGTTTGAACGAGAAGAGTCGAATTTCTTTTATTCATTGAGAGAGAACTAGATTTCAAAACTCGAGAATTCGAAACTGAATGAGTTTTCGACGGAAGAGAAAGAGCTACTGCCTCCAAGGCTATACACTGATTTGTCAGGAAATTTCGTAAATTGACAAACGACGGAATATCCGTTGAACATTCTTGTAATTCAAAACGTTTGATCGTTACTGAATCTAATTTCTGAATGAGAATGTGAAATAAAACGAAGTCCCACTGGTCAACGAGTAAACCTAAATTTCTTAATACCGATAATTTCTCCGCAAAAACCTCTAGAATTCGCCTAAGGTCTTTAGCTGGATCACCCTGTAGCTTTGGAACAGATTTCCTTCCAACATGTATTAGCGAGAAGTCTTTTATTCTGATATCTTTCCGCCAATGTCTGAAAAGCGCTTTCATAATTTTCAGCAGTCAATGGAAACCCTTTAACTAAACTTAAAGCATGAGAAGAAAGTGAACCTAGGAGGTATTGAAACTTTTCTATCTGACTCATGTTAGAATTTTCATGTACCAAGCTTTGGAACATATCGAAAAAGTAGGCCACTCTTTATAATCCCCATTGAAAATGGGCAATACTATCTTTGGAAGTATAACATTTGACGAACTGATAGAGCAACTATTTTGGTTTTTATTGGGTTGTTTACTACAGGAAATAAATTAACATAAGTCGTTCTGATGGTGTAATAATTATCCATAAAGGTTGTTCGAATAACCTTCTCAGTGTTCAATTCCGGTTCTTCGGAAGATACAATCATAGAGACAATTGAAGAGTGTAACTTTTGAAATTCTTCGAAAATATCCTCAAGTTTTCCAAATCTTAATTTGAATCTCACGTGGAGACTTTCATCAGTGACAGCGAATTGCGCTTCATTCAGAATTTCCTCGAGATCATCAATAACAATTTGACGACGAGCTTTGAGTTGTTTCAATTTTGTCGTCATTATTATTATTCAAGGTATACTGCAGAAAACAATATGAATTTTGTTTTGAGTAATCTTGAAAAAAGAGTAAATAGACTAACCGATTGAAAAAGAACTAAATTAATTAATAAAGTAAACAATTAAGATTGAATCTATTGAATTGAAAATCGAGTTGAAAATAAACAAATGATGAAAATAAACAAAAACAAGAATGTCTATCTTTGTTTATGTTTTGAATCAAGGTTATGAGCATAGATCAGAAAAACAAATGAAGAGTTGTCTATGTTCTCAGGTAATGAAAGCTAAATTCTATAGCATGCGCAGAAATTTATCCGTGATTACAGAATTTATGAATGTGTTCGATATATTGTCAAGTTTTGAGAGGTTACGTGAATATTGACCGAATGAAATAAATGCAAATGAAAAAACTGTATGAAAAATTTCCAAAATGCTTGATCGCAATAATTTTGAAAACGCGGTTCGAAAATATGCGGCTCAAGAAGGACCAAAATGGCACGACAAGGGCCTTTGAAAGTTAAACGAAAACGAAATAGAAAATTAATAATGAAATTCTGACAATAAGAAAAAAATGACTCGAAAGAAAATCGGATGCTGGAGCCCTGACTTTTGCCTACCTGGTTTAACAGTACGGCTGAATCAACGTGTACAAACACTCAAACGAAAATAGTCACTTTTTCACTAGAGTTCGAATTTGTATGATTAACGAGAAATTTACTGCGAAGAAAAGTCCACTGCACCAGACGAGAGCGGCTTCTGTACTGTCTTTGTTCGACATAGGTCATATGCTCCAACATATGTCACGCGTTAATCGGAAAATGATATGAACATATACAGAGTGTAGAATTATTGAATCGAGCAAGCTACTCGGAATATAAATGGACGAATTCAACTACTAAGTTGCAGTAACACATATATAATTTATGTAATTACTTTATGATGGTTATTGACTAATCGGTATTGTCATGTCATTTATGTCATTGTCAACGTAAATGGTCAGAGGAATATTAGGTGTTCTGACTTTTTCTTCCTTTTGGTGGTATTCTCAGTATCGGCGTGTATATTTGACTGAGATTCTTAATATCTTGTTTATTACATACTATGTTTTCATTGTTTACTTGTATGTGGATCATTTCTAATATTTCTCTTTGTTTTTGTTGGGGTTCAATTCCTAAAATTCTTGTGTCGTCGTAATTAAAGTCATGTCCATTACTTTTCTATGCTTGTTCAGTGGCGTGGTTGCATTTTTCGTATATTTATGCGAGTTCAGTCGGTCTTTTAATCTCTGTGAAGTTTGTCCTATGTATTCTTCAAACTTCACAGAGAATAAAGGACCAACTGAACGCGCATAAATATACTTGTTACACTTTCACGCAAAAACTACTTAACCGATTATCATGCAAAATTTTTTTTTTTTACGAAATATAAGAAAATTGTTTGTCGAAAAGTCGGCAAAATTAAATACTTCAACGTCATATAGCATTACAGTAATGAAGTTTCAAGTCTGAATACTGTAATACCGTCCCACTGTATTACCGATGGTGACGACAATATCTAATTCATACTTATTTAATGGCTCCACTGCAGGCGAAGCCGCGGGTAATCCTTCTACTGATATCTGTCAATAAAATACTGATAATTATTGATACTATGCACCTCACGTTTTTTTATAATAAAATATATTTATTTCTTATTTACATTATTATTAATTCAATTTTTTTAAAATTTATTTTCTACTTTTCTTAAAAAAAGCGTTTTGTTTTGGTTTTTTCAAACTATTATTTTTAATTAACCAACTGATGGTTCAAGGGATATTCAAGATGTTTCCGATTCTTCAATGAAATGGGTAGTAAATTCCAAATGAACTTCGGGCGTGATTTTTTATAACTAATTCACTTAACAGGGTTGAAGGTCAGGATTGTTGAAATAAAAACCAATTCTCAGACCATTGCCGACATGTTTCGATTTTACTCTAAAATCTTCTTCAGGGCTCTAAAATGAATTACAAGATTGTTTAATTAATAACATCTATAAATACAATGTGTTGGAACATGCAATGAGACAATACATCAGTACAACAAATGAATGAGAATCACATTGACATCTGTACATTACAATGCGTAGATAAATTCCAAATTGAAAATACGAAATTGACAAAAACATCGAATATAATTCAGCTCAGTATACAGGCATTTGCTTTAAAATTAACAAGGGGGAAATAGCTACTTACAGTCTTTTTGTGGTTTTCTAGTCAAAATCATGAAAGTTATGAAATACACAACACTCTTGGACAACATCAAACGAGAATTTAACCTAAAAATGGACATATCGGAAACAGAGAACTGTGACCACAGACATGCCACAAGTAGAATTTAAGTGTATCTTGATCTACTGAAATGACATTGACATTCAATATTAATAATTCGTTCAAGTTATTTTTTCTTTTATTTTGTTGATAAGATAGTAATAGGCTGTATTCAAACTCTCAATATCTGTTCTTCTGTTAATGGATTTTCATCCTGTTTTATAGAGATCATCTCATGTAGTAACCTCTTTTTAAAATTTTTTGGTGTCCTAATATTTTAATTGAGTCGATGTTGAAATCAAAAGAATGGAGTGTATTCGACACATGTTCTGCCAAAGCGGTGTTGTTGTCTTTCTTCTTTTTAAAGGGTTGAATATGTTGAGGAATCTCTTTCATGCTCTGAGATTCTGTCCTTGAGATATCGACCTGTTTGTCCCACATATGTAGACTGACAATCCTTGCAACAAATTTTGTAGATTACATTACTCAATAATTCTCTTTGAGTTGTACCTTTTATTCTTGTGAAAAGCTTTCTGTTGGTGTTTTCAGATCGAAAAGCTACGTCGACACCAAGCGACAAAATATTTCTTCTTATCTGCTCAGATAAACTTTCAACGTAAGTCAGGGCGTAAAATTTTTGTTTTCAATCATATTGTCTTCTTGAATTTGTTCTCGACTTTCTCTGTAAATAATTTTTTCTATGATTTTGGTGGGATAATCATTTTCTGTAAAATAGCTTTTATTTGGTTTAAGTTATCTTGGTGAAATTCAGGAGAGGACAGTTTCAGAGCTCTATTTTCAAATTATTGATAATGTTAATTTTTGTGTGATGGTGTGCTTTGAATTAAAATTCAAAACTCTGCCCGAAAAAGTCGGTTTTCGATACCAATTATATTTTATTTCATTGCATTGCCTTATTAGCAAAACGTCGAGAAAAGGTAAAGTGTTTTCTTGTGATTCGACTTCAATGGTGAATTTCAATTTTGGATGTACGCTGTTAAACACTGCACGTCGATACCGGGCGATAAAATGGAAGAGACCATGACAGTGTTTAACAGCGTACATCCAAAATTGAAATTCACCATTGAAGTCGAATCACAAGAAAACACTTTACCTTTTCTCGACGTTTTGCTAATAAGGCAATGCAATGAAATAAAATATAATTGGTATCGAAAACCGACTTTTTCGGGCAGAGTTTTGAATTTTAATTCAAAGCACACCATCACACAAAAAATTAACATTATCAATAATTTGAAAAATAGAGCTCTGAAACTGTCCTCTCCTGAATTTCACCAAGATAACTTAAACCAAATAAAAGCTATTTTACAGAAAAATGATTATCCCACCAAAATCATAGAAAAAATTATTTACAGAGAAAGTCGAGAACAAATTCAAGAAGACAATATGATTGAAAACAAAAAATTTTACGCCCTGACTTACGTTGAAAGTTTATCTGAGCAGATAAGAAGAAATATTTTGTCGCTTGGTGTCGACGTAGCTTTTCGATCTGAAAACACCAACAGAAAGCTTTTCACAAGAATAAAAGGTACAACTCAAAGAGAATTATTGAGTAATGTAATCTACAAAATTTGTTGCAAGGATTGTCAGTCTACATATGTGGGACAAACAGGTCGATATCTCAAGGACAGAATCTCAGAGCATGAAAGAGATTCCTCAACATATTCAACCTTTAAAAAGAAGAAAGATAACAACACCGCTTTGGCAGAACATGTGTCGAATACACTCCATTCTTTTTGATTTCAACATCGACTCAATTAAAATATTAGGACACCAAAAAATTTTAAAAAAGAGGTTACTACATGAGATGATCTCTATAAAACAGGATGAAAATCCATTAACAGAAGAACAGATATTGAGAGTTTGAATACAGCCTATTACTATCTTATCAACAAAATAAAAGAAAAAATAACTTGAACGAATTATTAATATTGAATGTCAATGTCATTTCAGTAGATCAAGATACACTTAAATTCTACTTGTGGCATGTCTGTGGTCACAGTTCTCTGTTTCCGATATGTCCATTTTTAGGTTAAATTCTCGTTTGATGTTGTCCAAGAGTGTTGTGTATTTCATAACTTTCATGATTTTGACTAGAAAACCACACAAAGACTGTAAGTAGCTATTTCCCCTTGTTAATTTTAAAGCAAATGCCTGTATACTGAGCTGAATTATATTCGATGTTTTTGTCAATTTCGTATTTTCAATTTGGAATTTATCTACGCATTGTAATGTACAGATGTCAATGTGATTCTCATTCATTTGTTGTACTGATGTATTGTCTCATTGCATGTTCCAACACATTGTATTTATAGATGTTATTAATTAAACAATCTTGTAATTCATTTTAGAGCCCTGAAGAAGATTTTAGAGTAAAATCGAAACATGTCGGCAATGGTCTGAGAATTGGTTTTTATTTCAACAATCCTGACCTTCAACCCTGTTAAGTGAATTAGTTATCGATAACAAAGGTCTCAAACCAAAAATACATTGTGATTTTTTATGTAGTTTCTTGTTCTGCTTTCGTCTTCTTATTTTTATATTCGATGTTGGTGGATTGGAAAAGCCTCAGTGTTCATTAATCACTCTCAGAGAAAGAAATCCTTCTTCTTCACCATTCAATATTTAAGCTTATTTTTCTATATATTGAAACACTTATGCGGGGAGGCAGGGTTTTTTTACTGGAGTTTTTCCCTAAGCTTTTATGATATACACTTGATTGTATAACATCTCGCCACTAACCTCTGCTAAGACTTTAATATTGTATTATATCGTTTGCTAAAAAAAAGCCAAAAGGATATTTATTTATATTTTCATTTAATTCCTTTTTACATTCAGTTCTGATCTTAACATTGAGTAAATTGTATATACTTTTATATTTTTTTCACCCTCAAAATATGCCATCAAAACTTTCTCATTGATATGTTTAATTTTCTTCTCATTACATATAGAATTTATCGTACGGCAAAACATAAACTGCCTTTTTGACTGATTTTTGAGGAATACAGATAATAGAGCATTATATTCAATATTCAAGCTTCAAAGCTTGAACCAAACACTTCGTAAAAGTGAAACTAAAATTCTTTCGTATAGACCTAGATGTATAAAATCATGGTGCAGGCAATAATTAGATTTTGTTTTCAGATTTTGTAATATCGGATAAGTTTCGTTTTTTTCTGTTGCAGTTGCCACATTTCATGGCTATCTCATAATTATTAGGATTAGTTGAAGAAATGAGTTGAATGCAGGATGCAGGACGTGTTCTTGACTCATTTATTTCTATAGACTAACTGTGTGGAAAAACATACTGTGCATATGACGCAGTTCTATATCTACCGTCCCCTTTCTTGAGTTAGTTTATTATATATCAGAAATTAATTTATTATTCAGGGTGTTGTTGTCTTTCTTCTTTTTTTAGAGGGTTGAATATGTTGAGGGATCACTTCATGCTCTGAGATTCTGTCCTAGAGATATCGACTTGTTTGTCCCACACATGTAGACTGACAATCCTTGCAACAAATTTTGTATGATTACATTACTCAATAATTCTCTTTGAGTTGTAAATCTTTTATTCTTGTGAAAAGCTTTCTGTTGGTGTTTTCAGATCGAAAAAGCACACGTCGACAATTCGTTTACTGTAAATATTTCTTCTTATCTGCTCAGATAAATCCTCAAGCAATAAAGATCAGGGCGTAAATTTTTTGTTTCAAATCTTGTTGTCTTCTTGGAATTTGTTCTCGACTTTCTGTAAATAATTTTCCTATGATTTTGAAGTTGGATAATCATTTTTCTATTAAAATAAGCTTTTTATTTGGTTTAAGTTATCTTGGTGAAATTCAGGAGAGGACAGTTTCAGGCTCTATTTTTGAAAACAGTTTTTTCGTCTTTAACAGCAAATACTATAACGATCTTTGGACTGGGGATGGGGAAACTGTCTCGCTCCTGTGGTGGCTGACATCGTTATAGTGGAGAGTTCAGAAGATTGCCATATTAGCAAAACGTCGAAAGGTAAAAGTCTTTCTTGTCAGTGCCTATTTACAATTAAGAGATATGGTGGACGATATCTAAACCACGTCGATACCGGGCGATAAAATGGAAGAGACACTATGACAGTGTTTAACAGCGTGCATCCAAAATTGAAATTCTTCATTGAAGTCGAATCACAAAGAAAACACTTTACCTTTTTCTCGACGTTTTGCTAATAAGGCAATGCAATGAAATAAAATCATAAAAGAGGTGGTATCACTGGTAAAAACCGACTTTTCAAGCAGAGTTTTGAATTTTAATTCAAAGCACCCATCACACAAAAAATTAACATATATCAATTTGTGAGAAATAGAGCTCTGAAACTTGTCTCTCCTGAATTTCACCAAGATAACTTAAAACCAAATAAAAGCTATTTTACAGAAAATGATTATCCCACCAAAATCATAGAAAAATTATTTACAGAGAAAGTCGAGAACAAATTCAAGAAGACAATATGATTGAAAACAAAAAATTTTACGCCCTGACTTACGTTGAGTTTATCTGAGCAGATAAGAAGAATATTTTGTCGCTTGGTGTCGACGTAGCTTTTCGATCTGAAAGCACCAACAGAAAGCTTTTCACAAGAATAAAAGGTACAACTCAAAGAGAATTTGATGAGTAATACTAATCTACAAAATTTGCTTTTCAAGGATTGTCAGTCTACATATGGGGACAAACAAGTCCCTGATATCTCAAGGACAGAATCTCAGAGCATGAAAGAGGAATTCCTCAACATATTCAACCCTTTAAAAAAGAAGAAGACAAACAACACCGCTTTGCCAGAACATGTGTGTGAATACACTCCCATTCTTTTTGATTTCAACATCGACTCAATTAAAATATTAGACACCAAAAAATTTTAAAAGAGGGTTATTAGCATGAGATGATCTCTATAAAACAGGATGAAAAATCCATTAACAGAAGAACAGATATTGAGAGTTTGAATACAGCCTATTACTATCTTATCAACAAAATAAAAAGAAAAAAATAACTTGAACGTGAATTTATTAATATTGAATGTCAATGTCATTTCAGTAGATCAAGATACACTCAAATTCTACTTGTGGCATGTCTGTGAGTCACAGTTCTCTGTTTTTCCGATATGTCCATTTTAGGTTAAATTCTCGTTTGATGTTGTCCAAGAGTGTTGTATTTCATAACTTTCATGATTTTGACTAGAAAAACCACAAAAGACTGTAAGTAGCTATTTCCCCCTTGTTAATTTTACAAAAACAAATGCCTGTATTAAATTCGAGCTGAATTATATTCCCGATGTTTTTGTCAATTTCGTATTTTCAATTTGGAATTTATCTACGCATTGTAATGTACAGATGTCAATGTGATTTTCATTCATTTGTTGTACTGATGTATTGTCTCATTGCATGTTCCAACACATTGTATTTATAGATGTTATTAATTAAAGCAATCTTGTAATTCATTTTAGAGCCCTGAAGAAGATTTTAGAGTAAAATCGAAACATGTCGGCAATGGTCTGAGAAGTGGTTTTTATTTCAACAATCCCTGACCTTCAACCCTGTTAAGTGAATTAGTTATCGATAACAAAGGTCTCAAACCAAATACATTGTGATTTTTATGTAGTTTCTTGTTCTGCTTTCATCTTATATTTTTATATTCGATGTTGGTGGATTAGGAAGCCTCAGTGTTCATTAATCACTCCTCAGAGAAAATCCTTCTTCTTCACCATTCAATATTTAAGCTTATTTTCTATATATTGCAAAAACATATACAGAGAAGGCAGGAGTTTTTTTACTGAGTTTTTTCCCTAGCTTTTATGATATACGCCCACCAGTTGTATAACATCTCGCCACTAACACTCTACTAAGACTTTAATGACCTTGATTATATCAATTTGTAAAAAAATACAAGGATATTTATTTATATTTTCATTTAATTCCTTTTTACATTCAGTTTCTGATCTTAACATTGAAGTAAATTGTATATACTTTATATTTTTTTCACCCTCAAAATATACCATCAAAACTTTCTCATTGATATATTTAATTTTTCTTCTCATTACATATAGAATTTATCGTACGGCAAAAACATAAGCTGCCTTTTTGACTGATTTTTGAGAATACAGATAATGAAGCATTATATTCAATATTCAAGCTTCAAAGCTTAGAGCAAACACTTCATCAAAGTGAAACTAAAATTCTTTCATATAGACCTAGATGTATAAAATCATGGTGCAGGCAATAATTAGATTTTGTATTCAGATTTTGTAATATCGGATAAGTTTCGTTTTCTGTTGCAGTTGCCACATTTCATGGCTATCTCATAATTGTGGGATTAGTTGAAGAAATAGGTTGAATGCAGGATGCAGGACGTGTTCTTGACTCATTATTTCTAGACTAACTGTGTGAAACAAAACATACTGTGCATGTAATATAGTTCTATCTATCTACCGTCCCCTTTCTTAGATTTAGTTTGTTATATATGAGAAATTAGTTTGTCAATAGAAAAATGTATTTGTATTTAAAATTTCTTTACAAGAATTCCCCATTTGATACATTTTTATTTTTATTACACCTATATTTCACCTCAACTACTAATTAGTATTCACATCTTTTTACACCTAATTCAATATGATTAAACATAAATAAGTCAATGGCATTACAAACACTATATCCAGAAATAGATCTTGTAGAATGGTAATATTAAATCTATCAGGAGGTTTAACCCAGTTCTACCATATCTTATCTACTATATACTTTCCTTGTTATCATCTCCAAGATCAGAATTTAATATATTACCAGCTGGGTTTGGGGATGGATGTTATATCTATGACAAGTATTATTTATTCCCTAAATCTATGTGTATTCTATTTCTACAGTGGCTTCACTCAATTTGTATCTTCAATTTTATATGTTCGTCGATATTTAAGACTCCTTTGACTATGGCTGGAGACCAATCAGATTTATTATTTTTCTTAAAATAAACGTCATCATATGGGTGAAGGGGTGGTAGTGACATTTTATTTTTATCATAATAGTTTTTGGCTAGCCTGAGATTTTTTCAATTTGTTCTTATATGTTTTCAATCTGACTGCCTCAGGTTAAAATTTTTCCGTGGTGCTGGTATATTATTTCTTAAATTTCGTGACATTAGTAGTTGAGCAGGTGAAAGTGAATTTGATTTTGGAGTGGACCTATAATGTAGCAGAGCTAAATAGGGATCTGTTTTGGATTCTTCTTTGAATTCTCCCATTCAAATATTTGACCAAAAATCTGTTATGCTTATCATTTGAATGTCTTAGATTAACGTATTTTTAACATTTCATATCGTCAAACGCTCCAGCGATTACAGTGAATTCTCGACAAACTTCCTCTCTGTTAGGAGAAGTTACTATATCAAATTCCTCCTAAAACACTACATTTTTACCGCAAAAA
>JARTUT010001875.1:0-57482 GCA_030674115.1 Micraspis discolor | reverse complement strand
CATTTTGAGCTTCAAAACAACCATGACTGTGGCTTCCTTCTCAAATTCACTGACATAGAAATCTTTAATCAAGATGTCGAACAAACAAAGCGTATTGCGAAGGAGCTCAATCTTGCTGAAACTCAATCTAAATTATCTTCGATATAATTTGAGTTTTTCCAATAACACTTGATCGATAGAAATCTCCAAAAAGTCCAAATACGTACATATCTCTAATCAGATTACCAGTTAAGAAAATCAAATCATTAATGATGCCACAGAAATATTCTCTTCTCCACACTATACCTTACCAGTTCGAGAATATCTGGATCAAAGATTTCCAAATCGGTGGACTGGAAGAAGGGGTCCCACTGAATGGTAGGCGAGATAGCCAGATCTGTCACAACTAGATTTCTTTCGTTGGGGCCACTTGAAGAATAAAATTTACTCTACACAGCCCGATTCCATAGAAGATTCAAGAAGACGTATAGTGAACGAATGTCGTCAAATCACTCCAGAAATGCTGCAAAATGTGCGCCATCGTTTCGAACAAAACTTATTTCATTGTATGGAAGCTAATGGTGAATATTTAATGTCTGAATATTTAATTAATTGATGTGAGTTTTTGATAAATTATTCACTTCACTTTGAAAAGCCTTATTTCTTAGATCAATACTTCAAATCGTTCTGATACCGTACAGTTGGAGAATGATTTCAGTGAATATAACAGCTAGTCGAACATATGACCCTAGTAGCATTAACACGTACGGTATGACTTCATTTGCTCAGTGGTAGATATTTTGCAATTTCAAATACAAGTACGGAAATTTTGGTGTTTCGGAAGCACGAAATGTCAATTATTTGCAAAAAATTAATATAAGTGATAAAATTAACTAACGCATGGAAATTTCGAGAACTAATGCATAAAATGAAAATAACAATTACTGTGCTGAAATCAGTATAAAAATACCTTTGAATTGAGGTATCACTCACCCCATCTCTCCTATTCAAAATTTGGGGGTGGGGGTCGTAGCAGCAAGGGTTGAAGCGCTATGCGTCCGTATATATATATTCTTTTGAACTTTTGGCTGACAATAATCTACATCTTCAGTTGTCCCCCTCGAAACAGAAATCGACCTGTCCGAGCATTTCTATCGAAAAAACTTATTTCGTCTGTAATCTCGTCTGTTTCGGTTTCAAATGGCCACCCTGTATATATATATGATTACATCTCGGAAAAACTACATGACGGATCATCAGGCAGTCGAAAATGTTTCCACTATTGAGTTTCCTTTGTTGTCATCTAACTTCAGCCCGAAACTAAAAGTGTTTCCTCGGGTAGTTTCCGAGATATTGAAAATTGCTATATATATATATATATAGCATAAGTTGTGTGGAGTTCATCTCTGATTAATGTTTATGAAGAATTGATGTATAATTGGTAAACAGAGATTGTTGGTCTTTCAATAATTATACCATTTATTGCAAATGTTTAGCTTTCGCAGTATTTCAACTGCTTCTTCAGAACATCTGAAAGAAGTACATACGTAAGGAATCTGTTATATAAATTAAAGTTATGGTATGTTACAAAAACATTACTGTAAAATGGAATAAATAACTTACACAAACTTACAAATTATTGAAATACCAACAATCTCTGTTTACCAATTATACATCAATTCTTCATAAATATATATATATATATATATATTTTTTTTTTTGTTAGAGTTTCTTGTGCTTTGATATAAATTTTTTTGTTTAAAATTTCTTGGGTGTATAGCACTTATTCTACTAATAAATGGTAATTGTTAAATTATTATTTCATTTATTTTATTTTTCCAACATATGTTTCGGCGTGTCTACGCCTTTTTCAAGAATATAATTCAGTCGACAATTTCCTGTAAATTACATAATAATAAATACACAAATATATCAACAAACAACCAAAGCTTTTACGTACTTCATTCAAATCGTCCGTCAAGTTATTATTTTCTTCTATAATCAAACTTTAAAAGATCTTCAAATATTAAATATTTTCGTCAGCCATGAGTAAAATAATGTGACGATGATGCGCTGTCACGATTTTGTTTTTCCAACTTCTTATTCCAATTTAATGCTGCGACACCTGTACGAATTAACAAGTGATAATCCCAAATCTGGGTTTGAATTGGTTCTTTTTAATCTAGATGGAGTTGGTAGTGGAAGATTGAAAATTTGTATTTCCTTATTTATGTTATCAGATTGAAATAAATTTGGGCCAAGTTTTTGATGTCCGTTTTATCGTTCATAGCTTCTTTTTCTTTTTTTATGTGGATCATTTCTAGTATGTTTCTAGTTTTGTTGTTTTTTTCAATAAATTGTATGGATTGCCCAAAAGTATATATAGGACAGACAACACAATATATAAAGGAAAGAATAAATGGGCACAAATTTTGCAAAAATATGACCGCACTAAAAAGCATGAACAAACAGAAAAACATAAAATGGATTTTGAGAACTTTTCTATCCTGGAAAAGAAAGAAACAACAAAACTAGAAACATACTAGAAATGATCCACATAAAAAAAAAAAGAAGCTATGAACGATAAAACGGACATCAAAAACTTGGCCCAAATTTATTTCAATCTGATAACATAAATAAGGAAATACAAATTTTCAATCTTCCACTACCAACTCCATCTAGATTAAAAAGAACCAATTCAAACCCAGATTTGGGATTATCACTTGTTAATTCGTACAGGTGTCGCAGCATTAAATTGGAATAAGAAGTTGGAAAAACAAAATCGTGACAGCGCATCATCGTCACATTATTTTACTCATGGCTGACGAAAATATTTAATATTTGAAGATCTTTTAAAGTTTGATTATAGAAGAAAATAATAACCTGACGGACGATTTGAATGAAGTACGTAAAAGCTTTGTGTTGTTTGTTGATATATTTGTGTATTTATTATTATGTAATTTACAGGAAATTGTCGACTGAATTATATTCCTTGAAAAAGGCGTAGACACGCCGAAACATATGTTGGAAAAATAAAATAAATGAAATAATAATTTAACAATTACCATTTATTAGTAGAATAAGTGCTATACACCCAAGAAATTTTAAACAAAAAAAAAAATATATATATATATATCGGAAAAACTACACGATAGATCATCGAGCAGTCGAAAAAAATTTCGTTCAGTCACTAAAAACTCAGATTCAATGTCTTATCTAAGAAGATCGTAGTGCCGCCTTAATGGACCTAGGGGAGAAGAACAAAGGTAGAGTCAGTGGTTGATTATATGGTGAAACCCCTTCTTAATATCCTTCATAAATCACTTTAACATATTCAATGCTTTAAGAAATAAAACCAGTGCAAGGTTTCGAAGTCCGTTACTTTGACCGCTAATTACAACCAAAAAAGGGCAGGAAAAAAACCAGGAAATTAAATTAATAATATACAGGGTCTTGCATTTAAAGAAGTAAGTGAATATTGGCCTCTGTCACATGACGCGCCCTATATAATTTTTTTTTTCGAAAAAAATTCACAGTTAAAAATACAAATCGCCGTGTCCAAGCGTTTTTCCAAACACGCTCTCACTTATCCGTTATCGAATTAATTCCATTTGGCTGTTCCACACTGTATAGAAACAGATATGTCTTTCAGGAAGGTTATGTTTTTTGAAAAACCTTTTTTACTCAAGTCCAAATGATGAGAAGTTTGATGTGAAAATCAAATTTTTGACTGTCATTAATTGAAAACTCTTGGAATTAAGGAAATGTCCTGAAGTATTAATTCCTAAATATGCATTTCTGTGATGAAATTCAATGACTTCACTAATCACTATTTAAAAAAATTTCCGAAATCCTCTTGTTGGTTCAATCTGCGATGATAAATTTTCAGAATATTCAAGGATATCAATGAGCTCATTAGCAATTCAATTCAGATTTTCTTACATTGTTAACAAATGCGGTGGTCTGAGATACAAATTGACGTTTAGTCAAACTTGAATCTTTAGTGAGAATCCCATCCATAGAATGTACTTGCTCACTGTTTTCTAAACCGATCTGCTCACTTAAATACAGGTATTTCTGAAGGAGCAGATTCACCTAACAGGCCTACCATACTCTCATTCTTTAAGTAGAGTGAAAAGAACATACAGTGTGGAAACCACTTATGGAATAAAATTCTTTATGACATTATTTTAGAAAATTATAAAAATGCTGAGACACGTCACTTTTAAATTCAGTTGTGCGTTATGTAAACATAAATTCAAATGTACAGGGTGATGCACGTAAGTCTGCTATAGTCGGTGTTCTCTTTTTTTAATGAAACACCCTGTATATTTGTATATTTTTGAAATCCTCTTAATGAACCGTTTTCCACAAACTAAATAATGTATGGTATATTATGAATTATACAGGGTGAAATTTTAAAATTAATAATTTATTTCACTTGAAATATTGGTACTTTTTTAAATTAGCTAAATACGGATTTATCAAAAATGTTAACTAATTATTAGACGTATTTGGAAAACCTTCTGAATTAAATAAATCCTGGTACGCCAATGAATTTTATCATAAATACCTAAAAAGTGGTAAATAATGTGGATTGTTTTAATATTCTGTCGGTTGTTGATGTGTTGACAGTTTATACTGAAAATGTAAAATCTTTGTTAAAAACTTTTTCCTTGTCCAAATAACAATGAAATATTTAACTGAGACTCACCGAATTGCGATTTTAATGATGATCGGGTACGGGGATAACTGCAGAAGTCAAGTTGAAGTGGCAAACTTATTTAATCAGAGGTATCCCGAATTGCCTAATATATCACAAAGCACAGTGTCTAAAAAAATTCATGCACAATTCAGAGAACTTGGACATGTCAAACCATTAAAAAGAAAACCAAACTTCGTTGAAGATAATGTGAAAGTGAATATTTTGTTTAGTGTCGAAGAGAATCCAACTTCAAGTACACGTCAAATTGCCCGTGAAAATAATGTTAGTCATACAACTGTTCTAAGGTGTCTTCATAAAGAAAAACTTCATCCCTACAAATTGACTTTTGTGCAGGAGTTAACAGAAGACGATCCAGATCGTAGAATGGATTTCTGCGAAAGATTGATGAATAAGCTGAACAGAAATGAGATAGCTCTTGGTACCATTCTTTTTTCTGACGAATCAACATTCACAATGAATGGAGAGGTAAACCGACAGAACTGTAGATATTGGTCAGCAGAGAATCCTAATTGGATGCGTAAAACACATACTCAGTACCCTCAAAAGGTGAACCTTTGGGCCGGTATTATAGCCGACCATATTATTGGTCCAATATTTATAGATGGAAATTTGACAGCTGAAAAATATTTAAATCCCAACGCAATAGATCCTAGCTTACAGAATGAAAATGTTTGGTTCCAGCAAGACGCGGCAACATCCCATTATGCTTTAATGGTAAGAACTTATTTAGAGGAAATCTTCCCCAATAAATGGATTGGACGAAGAGGTATTATTGAGTGACTAGCTAGATCGCCAGACCTTACGCCGCTGGAATTTTTTCTATGGGGTTATCTCAAGAACAAAGTATATGCAACACAACCAACTAGCATTGTAGACCTCAAAGACAGGATAACTACAGAAATACGGAATATTTCACCTCAAACTTTAAACAAAGTTGAGGAGGAGTTCTATAGGAGACTGTGCTATTGCCAACAACTAGGTGGAGAACATTTTGAGCATTTATTTTAATGTGTTAAAATCAAATACAACAGCTATTTTATGTATGTGTTTGATAATTGTAAAAATAAAAATTTCACCCTGTACAATTCATAATTGACCATACATATTTAGTTTATTGAAATCGGTTCATTAAGGGGATTTCAAAAATATACAAATATACAGAGTGTTTCATTAAAAAAAGAGAACACCGACTATAGCAGATTTACGAGAATCACCCTGTACATTTGAATTTATGTTTACATAACGCACAACTGAATTTAAAAGTTGACGTGTCTCAGCATTTTTTATAATTTTCTAAAATAATGTCATAAAGAATTTTATTCCATAAGTGGTTTCCACACTGTATAAAAATATAGTTTAAACGAACTAAATAAACCCGCTTATAAAGAATATCGGGATAAAAAAGTTAGAAATAATTTTAAAAATCAATTTATGACAATACTATAAAAAACATACAAGTAAAATTGAGAAAGAAGCGTGGGGTGCTTTGTGCCATAATTTTCGTAAATCAAGAGCCCCACGATTCTTTCTCAATTTTACTAGTATGTTGTATATACTATTGTCATAAATTGATTTTTAAAATTATTTGTAGAAGAAGAGGCTGTCAGCGATATTCGAAACTTGACAGTAGGACTGAAATTAAAGCCTGTTTCTCGGTTATTACTTTTTTTTACGAGTTGAAAGCATATGGGGTTGAGGCCTTAACTCATAATGCCATATAGACAGATACGTTTCGGCGATGTGGAATCTCTAAATACTTCTCCCTTACGTTAGGCAAATACTGCGTCGCCAATGATTCCAGGATTTCCGACAACAAATCCTTCGTCGCCTATGGTTTTAGGTTCTCCATTGGCAAATCCTTCGTTACCTGCTGGTATTCCTGTTGTGGAAGAAACTGGAGAAGTTATTCAAATTGAAAAGCCTTCCGCTCATAATACATCTATGGTTGAAGTCAATGCAGGAATTAATAACACTGGTCAACAGTGGTTTTGGTGCCGAAAATTTTGGAGGTGATTTCATATGAATTTGATGCCCTGAATTCAAATATGCTATTAGTTTTGGCCTGTCAGCTCGAATTTTTAAGATATCAACATTTTTGTGAATTATACATTACACTATTTCAAAAAAGAAACCATGGTTCAAAGAAACAAATTAATAACGGAATTTTTATTCTATTACACAGATATTACAGATATTATTCATTATATACAATAGAAAAAAAAAAGTCATCATTTAAACCAATTACTCACTAAACATTTCGGAAACTTCTTTTGCGTGAATGTATTTTAGAACAATCCCGTTTTAAAGACCAGCAGTAATCTGCCATCATGAGAGTATCCCATCTTCCTTGATAGCGATCCTCCATACATTTGATATCTTGGTGAAATCTTTCACCTTGCTCCTCACTAATGTCGCCTAAATTATCAAGAAAACGGTCTAAGTGGCTGTGTAAATAGTGCACCTTAATGCTCATGTTACACCCAAGTGATCTGAAATTATTCAGCATCTCATTGACTAATTCAACATAGTTCTCAGCTTTGTGTTATCCCAGAAAATTTTGGACAACTGAAACAAATGAATTCCAGGCATTTTGTTCAATCTCAATCATTGACTTTATGAAGTCAGGGTCTTTAATCAGCTGTCTTATTTGTGGGCCATCAAATATTCCTGCTTTAATTTTTTCCTTACTCAGCTGAGGCATTTTTTTCTCTATATGTGCAAAGCATGATCCATTCTTATCAAGAGCCTTTACAAACTGCTTCATTAGACCCATCTTGATATGCAGGGGTGGAAACATGATTTTCTCTCGCGGAACTAAAGGATCATTGATGATATTCTTTCCCCTAACATCCATGTTTTCTCTTCTAGGCCACTCTTTTCTGACCCAGTGTTGCATTTTGTCTCTGCTATCCCAGAGGCACAAGAAACAAGGATACTTGGTGTGGCCACTTTGCTGTCCAAGGAGAAAGCTTACCATTTTCAAGTCTACATAAATCACCCATTGGTGTTCATGATACTTTATTTTTTCCAAAAACCAAAGCTAGGTTGTCATATTGCTCTTTTATTTTCGTTGAGTGAGCAATTGGTATTCAGCCATATTTGTTCCCATTATGTAGAAGAACACATTTCAAACTTCGCTTTGAGCTGTCAATAAATAAACGCCATCATCCGGAAAATATTCAGGAAGCCCATTTTTACAAGGAGTTCTCTAATAGCATGGCAAAATGCAAGATTTTGTTCTTCGGAGAAAAGAAGTAGCAGATCTTTCTCCTTTGTGCGATAAAATGTAATTTTCGTTCCGAGTTCAAGTAATTTTTTTTCCTTCAACCTGGAAGCTAGTAATTCAGAAGCTTCTTTCGACAGGTTGAGATATCTAGTGAGGTCATTTAACTCATCTTGGTTGAAACATTGGGGAATTGATGACATCGTTTCAAAATCACTGTCACCTTCAGTAGTGTCAGAATTCTGACCAGAGAGACATGTGTCCTCACAGAGTTCTGGTAGCTGCTGAAAAGTTGGAATTGGCACTTCTTCTGAGTTAGGGATAGGGCGTCTTGCAGAGACTAAATCTGCATAAGTCCACTTGTTACGGTTATTTCGATTGATTCCAGTTATATTTACTAGGCAGAAATAACAGTCATCGAAGTGATTTTTTGGTTCTCTCCAAACCATTGGTACTCTGAATTTCAGACTTTTCCTTTTCCCGGTAGTCCACTGTCGTAAATGCTCTGTACAAGTTTTACAGACAATATGTGGTGCCCAGGTTTTATCCTGATCACCAAGCATAACACCAAAATATCCAAGATAAGCCCTCTTTACAAAGTCATTAATAGTTTTTCTGCTATCCAAGAACGTGTATTCTTCGCATATGTAGCAAAAAATATCAGGATGATGTACACAGCTTCTTCTATTTGAACTCATTTCCATTCAACAACACCAATACAACTATTCACATTAACAATCTACCTTTTAGATTTACTTTTCAACAACTCGTTACTAAAGAGAAATTTCATATGACACTAAGTTCTATCTATCTGCACCGCGGGATTTCACAAACTAACCTCAACTTTTAACTGCAGCGGAAGTTCACTTCAGACTAGACAGCTCCATATATCGGATTTCTATGGAACTAACTGGATGACACTAAATAGGATTAAATCCCATTTGTTAACAGTTTGTCAACCAATCAGTTATATATCTCATATTGTTAGTCTTCTATTTGTAATAAATGAATTAAAATAATAATTATAATAAATATTATTATTTTAAATTCAATTTGTTACAAATGAAGACTGACAATAAGGAAAATATACAAGAATCTACCTCTTGTATAAATTTTACAAAACTCACTAACTTGAATACTTGAAAGTATTAAATAGGAAAAAGCATTGATAGATGAGTGAATTTATCTAAAAATCTAGAGCTGATACAGAAAAACTGCTATCATATTTAAATTCAGCAATAAAAATATAGTTAAAATCAGCTCAAAAAATCTAGGCACCAAAAAAAAATTTTTTTTTGTAGGCCTGTGTAATAGACTGCAGACATGTTGATATTTTGTATCGCGTTACATGTACAGGGTGGTCCAGAATGTAACCAAGAAATTTCATTCACATATTCTACATCAAAAATAAGCCCTAGTATGTCATATTAACATATGGCGAGAAATGTTTCCTGTCCGAGATACGGGATGTTTAAATTTTAGAAAAAAAAGTTTATTATTAATAACTTTCACACTGCTTGAAATATTTTTATGAAATTTGAGACACAGATTTTGGGCGTCAAGGAGCACTTTTTGCATATTATTTTTTTTCTATTCTGCCAGTGTCGTGGTATGCCACTGGTTTTGCCAACAATAAAAATCACGAGTTAAATCCTTAATTAGTTAAGAGCAAATTCCGTTTCCAGTTAAAAAAATAAAACACATTCTCATGCCATAGTTCTGTCTTTCTGAAAATGATTATCATCATTGAGAATTTTGAATCTGAATGATATACAAATTTCACCTTGTATGTATCAATGAAGAAAGGCATACTTAAAGTTTCTTCTTAATGGTGAAATGAAATGAAATATTTCTTTCGTTTTCAATTCGATAGCGCAACACTCACTTTGTGTATTCTAACTATTTTTCAGAAACTTCTATTATTTGAAATTCAATGGTATATAATAAATTTCATTACCGTTCCATAATAAAGCAAGTGAACTATTAAGTACGATGCAAACTTAGATCTGTCAAATTTCAAATACGAGTTTCAGAATCAATTCTCGAAATGTATGATTACGTACTATTTGCCTTATTTGATCAGCTATAATTTTATTATATTCAATACTAGATACTTCATCTCAAATTCTTGAAAATAAACTATCCCTTTCCAGTAAAAACCCTTGAAGTCTTCAACTTAAAAAGATCTCTCTTCTAAAACAATTGAAACATATCTAAGAAATATATAAAAATTCTGAAAATAATTCAAAGAGTCATTCGTATAATCCATAATGCTTTGAAGAGCTACAATCACTCCGAGAAAAAATACTTTTATTACATGTTATGTACAGGACCTGTTTTTACACTGAAATGAATATATAACACACATAATGGAATTTAGTATTATATTCAGACTAAAATTGCTAAGTTCAAAGACGATATTGTACATAACCAATTGAATTGTGTTGTTGTCTATTATCAATAATTTCGAAAGAAGGGGCTGCCACACACTTATACCGTCTTAATGCTTAAATAAGTCAATAATCGTAATTGGTTCGCTTATCCCATGGTGAAACATAGTTTGATATTAATTAACAAAAATTGAATAAAAACACTTGACTGCTCGTTTCACAAATTTTTATTTAAAGCATCATTGACATGCATGTTTCGGGTTTCATCCCATTTTCAAAACTGAATATAAAACAATATCGGTTAATACAGTACACATCTACATAACATATCAAGTAACACATGTTAAAATTGGTGGTAGACGGAAATCTAACTGATCATTTACAATGGGAAGATTTTGTTTAAAAGCTGATGTTATTTCTAAGTATTCTAAAAGATCCATGCGTTTACCTTTATGGCATTTGTGCAATATTTTGGTTTTTTCAAAATCAACAAAATGGTTTGAGGTGATACAGTGACTAGATAAACCAGTAGTGGGTTTGTTTTGGAGGATTGATTTTTTGTGTTCATCAATTCTTTTTGCCAGTGAACGACCAGTTTGACCTATGTAAAATGCAGGGCATTCATTACAGTGAAGCTTATATACACCGCTTAATTGTGTGTTGTTCGCTCGATCCTTACCATTAAAGAACATTGATCTCAAATTTTTCTTATTAGTACAAGTAATGTTAATATTATAACGTCTGAGTCTTTTGCAAATTTTATCACTCAGAGATGGGATGTAGTCGATATATGCGTATTTTTTGGTTTTGGTTTCATTATTTGGTGGATAAATTGAATGTAACAATTTCTTCTGCCGCTTTCTGAAAAGGAGTTGATCTATTATATCTGGAGAGTAGCCATTATTCCCAGCTAAAAATTTCAGTGTGCGAACCTCCTTGTCATAGTTAATTTTTGGCATTGGAATTGAGACTAATCTATGAGTTAGTGCGTGAAAAGCTGACATTTTGATTCTATAAGGATGTGAACTACTATTTGGTATTAAAATATCAGAGAAGGCGGATTTTCTGTATATATCAAATTCAAGGTGTTCATTTTTTCTTTAATCTGTATATCTAGGAAGTTCAGACATCTATTATCATCCTCTATTTCTAATGTGAATTTGATGGAATCATGGATGGAGTTCAACAATTCCAAAAATGAGGTCAATTCCGAAATCGACCCAGTCCATACGCAAAAAACATCATCCACATATCGCTTCCAGAGTAGTACAAAATCAAATAAAGAAAAAAGCCGCAGATAATGACTTGATAATAACGAAAGCTGACAAAGGCAATACTGTAACCATTTTATATAAAAATGATTATTTAACAAAAACGGAAATTCTCCAAATTCTCCAACGATTTCAAAAAATTAAAATCCGACCCAACATCAAAATTTCAAGGTGAAGTCAAAAAAGCAATAAAGAACTGCCCTAACCTATTGTCTCAGGTAAATATCTCTCTGACCGTGATGAATCCCACAATACCTTCTTTATACTCTCTCCCAAAAATACATAACGAAAATTGTCCAAGTGACCTATTGTCTCCTACACCAATGCACCAGCTTCAAAATTGTGTAAATATCTGAACTCCATACTACCGGAATTGATTCAACATAACGCTAAATATTCTATCAAAAATACCATTCAATTAACTAATGAATTAAAAACACTCAAAGTTCCAACCAACGCATTAATGGTTTCGTTCGATGTAGTAAATTTATTTCCGTCCATTCCAACCACAGTAGTCGAATCACTAGTGGAACAACAACTTGATGAAAACCCCTCAGTCACCATTGAAACGAAAGAAGAGGTAATGAGACTTCTTAAGATATGTCTGGGACAGAGCTACTTCAAATTCAATGATAAAATTTACCAACAACTAAATGGCTTACCTATGGGATCCCCATCATCTAATTTATTCAGTGACATATTTATGACAGCCCTTGAAAAGAAAATATTTTCCTCAGAAGACATTGGCTTGACGGGTTTTGTGCTACTCTGGAAGCGATATGTGGATGATGTTTTTTGCGTATGGACTGGGTCGATATCGGAATTGACCTCATTTTTGGAATTGTTGAACTCCATCCATGATTCCATCAAATTCACATTAGAAATAGAGGATGATAATAGATGTCTGAACTTCCTAGATATACAGATTAAAGAAAAAATGAACACCTTGAAATTGATAAGTATATACAGAAAATCCGCCTTCTCTGATATTTTAATACCAAATAGTAGTTCACATCGTTATAAAATCAAAATGTCAGCTTTTCACGCACTAACTCATAGATTAGTCTCAATTCCAATGCCAAAAATTAACTATGACAAGGAAGTTCGCACACTGAAATTTTTAGCTGGGAATAATGGCTACTCTCCGGATATAATAGATCAACTCCTTTTCAGAAAGCGGCAGAAGAAATTGTTACATTCAATTTATCCACCAAATAATGAAACCAAAACCAAAAAATACGCATATATCGACTACATCCTATCTCTGAGTGATAAAATTTGCAAAAGACTCAGACATTATAATATTAACATTACTTGTACTAATAAGAAAAATTTGAGATCAATGTTCTTTAATGGTAAGGATCGAGCGAACAACACACAATTAAGCGGTGTATATAAGCTTCACTGTAATGAATGCCCTGCATTTTACATAGGTCCAACTGGTCGTTCACTGGCAAAAAGAATTGATGAACACAAAAAATCAATCCTCCAAAACAAACCCACTACTGGTTTCTCTAGTCACTGTATCACCTCAAACCATTTTATTGATTTTGAAAAAACCAAAATATTGCACAAATGCCATAAAGGTAAACGCATGGATCTTTTAGAATACTTAAAAATAACATCAGCTTTTAAACAAAATCTTCCCATTGTAAATGATCAGTTAGATTTCCGTCTATCACCAATTTTAACATGTGTTACTTGATATTTTATGTAGATGTGTACTGTATTAACCGATATTGTTTTATATTCAGTTTTGAAAATGGGATGAAACCCGAAACATGCATGTCAACGATGCTTCAAATAAAAATTTGTAAAACGTACAGTCAAGTGTTTTTATTCAATTTTTGTTAATTAATATAAGTCAATAAGTTGAGAGATGAGCATCTCCAACAACCTCACCGATGATTCAAAGAATTTAAAACTCAATATCATTCGTGGTTCAAGATGAAAATCAGACTATGCAATATTTATAATCTATCGCTGCTATCTCCCGATAACAATACGAACTCAATAATTTGCTTCTGCATAATTCTTGATGCGTGATTTTGAGATTCCTTATTTGTGGCATTGGTAGTGTTTGATGGCAAATGCAGCAGAAAACACATGAACAGCAAATAATAATGTGAGAATTCGTAAGAATTTTCATATATTCCTTGACCTTCGTAATTCCCTTTGATATTTCGTGAATAATTTTAGTTGCAAAATGCAATATTACATAAAATTTATCAAGTGCTCTATGCCTGGTTTCGGCAGTTATATATTCGTACGTAAGAATTCGTTCCGATCTAGAATTATAAATGAAATATAAACATGCATACAACAGAATCCATTACTCTCGGAAAATGTCACGGGTAAGTGTATGATGCAGGAAACAAAGTCACACAAAAAGCAATTATTCTACAAAAAAATTGGAATTGAATACTCTTCACCTTTCAAGGTATTCAACAATGACTAATTGAAATTGAGTCCCTGTGCTTAAAATATCAGCGGAAAAGTTTTATAAAGTAAAGCAGTTTGTTCGAAGTATTTTTTTCGTAGTTATCGTAAGAACGTTCTTATGTGTTGGGGTGAATGAATTAGTTTCGATGTTCTCAATTTTGTGTATTCAATGAGTACAATGTCTTCGATGGGGCGTCAGTAAAACAATGAAACATGAATATTCGTCTATTGTAGATTATAATTCAATTGCTATGTTCTTTCCGCGTTTTATACATGCATTATGATATGTGGAACTATGATTATATTTAGTTTCAGATGCTCATAACTGCCGAATTCGACGAATTCGGCCCAATTAGGAAGTTCACAGGGACATTTGGGAAACTAACCTATTCTTGAAATACGAAAACTGTACCACATCTCTTTCGGATGATGAGAATAAAGCGCCGGATGGCCAAACATACTACAGTTTGACACCGGATTCTTCATCCGGAAGTCAAAACCAATCAATTGAGACCATTTTCGGGGCGATATTCGAAGAAGGTCTTGTCTTAGTTATTGTCTTTCTGCAACAATATTCTAAATTCAGGAAACTTTCCTTCCGAAGTTCATAAGGCAAAAGTAATAGATACTTATTCACATATGTTCGGTTCTGAATAGTCGCTTGTTGTCGGAGCTCCCGTTTAAATTAAAATTAAAGTGGTAAAAACAGCAAAGTAAATATTAAAAATTTTCACATACATAGGAATAAAGGTATTTAATAAGTGAGTGTGAGTTTTATACAGGAATTATGGTGATTACACGTGAAATTAGAGATGAAATTGAAACCGCTGTGAATTCAGCAATTACCAAGTGTATAAAAAGTGACACTCTTATCAGCGATATATCGAAACAAGTTTCGCAGTCTGTGATAAACGTTGTTGAACGAAAGTTAAAGTTGATAGAAAATTCAGTGTCGGAGTTAAGGGACAAATATGAAACGAAAAATCAAGAATTTGAAAATAAAATTGCATATTTGGAAAATAAAATCATCAACACGGAATCAGAAAAGGGCAAAATGGAGATGAAAATGGACGAAATTGATCAATCTATGCGGTCAAATAGTTTGAGAATCTTCAGTGTCAAAGAGAAACCACAGGAAGATACTAGACAAGAAATTATCAATTTGCTTAACAGGAAAATGTCTGTTACTCTGGCAGAAGACGATATTGTGTTATGCTACAGAATTGGGAGGATGCAAAAGGATAAAGTGAGGGGTATTTTTCTGAAACTAAACAGTTATGCCACTAAACAATTAATTTATAAGAAAAAAAAATTACTGAAAGGCTCAGGAATAATTATAAGAGAAGATTTAACCAGTATCAGGGTGAAGTTACTAAACGATGCTATGGAAAAGTTTGGCTTGAGGAATGTTTGGACTGATAATGGTAAACTCTATATAGCTGTGGACAATAGGGTGATTATTATAAGAAACAAAGAGGACTTTGAGAGATTGGTTGCATGAATGTTGCACTTTTTCTTTGCATTTGCTGTTGTAGAGCACTTTTGAATCGTATGACAACTATTCTCGATACATTACATCGTGCTTATTTTTCATTTGTTGTTATTTCAGTTCGTAAAATGTATGTAATGCCAGAATTGAAGGTTTTAATTTATCATCATAATCTGTAAAATGTTTATAGTCTAACAGTATATCTCGTTTTGTTTTAAATTTTATATGTATGTATATAGGTATAATTTGCCAAATATTTTTAGATATAGGGAGTTCAAACACAGAACCATAATGATCGATTATCTGGATGTTTTAGATGATGAGGAAATACACACAGCCATATATGATAATTTTGAGGATTGCATACAGGGGTGGGACAGACAGTAGCAAATACTCCCTAGGTATTGTTCATTTTAATATAAGAAGTATACAAAAAACATTTTCAGGAACTTTTGGTGTACATCGAGATGGCCGAAAACCGGTTTGATATAATAATTTTATCTGAAACGAGAGAAATAACTGATTTAAACAACTATACAATTCCAAACTTTTCTCTTCATTATAATGAATCATTGGTTAATAAATGTGATGGTGTTGTTGTGTATATAAGGAATAATTTAGGTGCCACGGTAAACATATTACCAATAAACGGAAACAAGTTTTTGAGAGTAACTCTTTCTAGTAAATTTTTTCCACATAATGTTGGCAAAATAGGATTAACAGCTTTTTATAGACTACCATCAACAGATGTGGGTCAATGCCTAGATGATTTAGAAACTTACTTTAAAGCAATACAGAAACAGAATATTTGAATTTTTGAAAATTGTACAAATAATTATTTGAATATTCTAAATTCGAATGGTTTTGTTTCCTTTATAAACAAGCCTACTAGAGTAACAACTAATACAAAATCGATTATTGATCATATTTTTATAAGAACTCAAAAAAGTCTAAAACAGAAAATTGATATAGATCCTTTCGTATTTCACACCGATATGACTGATCACTTCACCCCGGCTGTTTTTATGTATTTTGAAAGTCAAAAATGCACTGCATCTAAATCTACAGTTAATATCAAAAATCTAAATATCTGTAAACTTCAACAACTTTTAACAAGTGAACACTGGCGTGAAGTTTTTCTCGATAATTTGGATTCACAAGTGGCATATGATACATTTATAAATAAGTTAAATAATTACGTAAATCTTTCTACTGACATAAAAGATATAAATAAGAAAATCACAAAAATCAAGCCTTGGATAACAGTTGGTTTGATATCTTCCATCAAAAGAAGAGATTTTCTGAAAAAGAAATTGATAAAACGATTCTCAGCGGAACTTAATACTGAATACAAAAATTATAGGAATAAACTTAACGCTTTATTAAAAAAAACTAAAGACGACTATTATAAAAATAAAATACATGAAGTTGGCGGTGACACAAAAAAAATGTGGAATATTATTAATGATATCTCTGGTAGGAAGCAAAAATCTAACAACATTGAGCACACATCTATTGTTAATGAAAATATACTCATAAATAATAATAAAGAAAAGGCCGATCTGTTTAATAATTTCTTTTCAAATATTGGCGTTGAAATGGCAAATAAAATACCCACGGTGAGACTACCCGATAAATTTATATCTAATGCTAAAGTTGAATCGAATATCTTCCTAAACCCAATAAGTATAAATGAAATTACAATTCTTATAAATCAACTAAAGAATAACTGTGCTCCTGGTCCAGATAAGTTGCTAGCTAAAACTATAAAGCTGTTCATGACAAGATATCGCGACCTCTAGTGCACATTATTAATCTATGTTTTCAGAGTGGGAAAATTCCGCTGCAGTGGAAAGAATCTATAGTCACTCCCATTTTTAAATCGGAAGACAGAAGTAAGCTAAACAATTATAGGCCTATCTCCTTAATAAATAATTTCGCTAAAATATTTGAGATGGCTTTAAAAGAGAGGTTACTCAATTTTTTTAATTTAAATAATGTTCTTACAAACAAACAATATGGTTTTATAAAGAACTCAAATACAGAAAACGCTGTAGTAGATTTACTTGAGAATGCGGTGGGAGCTTTGGATACGTCATTAAAATGCGTAACTGTCTTTCTTGATTTGGCCAGGGCTTTCGACACAGTCTCTCATGGGGTGCTCTTAAGTAAGCTAAGTAATTATGGTGTCAGGGGGATTGCATTAACTCTTATAACAGATTATTTGTCGGGACGTTTGCAGAGGGTAAAAGTAGGTCCGGAACTAAGTTCTGAGTCTCAAATAAAATTTGGTGTTCCACAAGGTACAGTATTAGGACCACTACTATTTATTATTTATCTAAATGATATTACTAAAATCAGCAGTTTCAGTGGTCAAATAATATGCTATGCAGATGACACTGCAATAATATTTACAGGAAAAACATGGGAGGAAGTTAAAATTAATGCGGAAAAGAATTTGAAACAACTAAACGTATGGCTAAAGTTTAACAAACTAACACTAAATATCAAAAAAACAAAATATGTCGCTTCAGCCCTACAATTGTTGACCAACCAACAAATTTAAATATACATTTGCATGACCCAAATTGTAAAGTAGAAAATTGTACCTGTTCATCAATTGAAAAGGTCTCTTCTATAAAATATTTAGGTATTTTTATTGATCAACACATACGTTGGTCAGACCACATAATTCATGTCAGTAAACGACTAAGAGCTTTAATGCATAAATTTTATAACTTGAGAGATATTCTATCGCGGAAAAATCTAATAATGGTTTATAACTGCCTTGCGGAATCTGTTTTGAGATATTGTATTGTCGCGTGGGGAGGTGCGTTTAATACAACTCGAAATATACTAGAGATAGTTCAAAATACTCTTTTAAAAATTATTTTCAAGAAAGGAAAATTATATTCAACTAAAAAACTCTACGAAGAAACTAAAATATCAAATATTAAATCCTTGTATATCTATAACTGTTTGATAAATATCTATACTAACCCTAATAAAAGCAGGTGTAAAGGCAACAGAGTAACGCGATCAGTAACAAATATGGAAATTTCAACACAGCAATTTAAAAAATCGGTATCTCAAAGATCCTTATTTTTTTTCGGTCCGAAATTTTATAATATAATTCCTGTTGATATAAAAAAAGAACCTAAATTACATAAGTTTAAACAACGCGTAAAAATTTATTTAACTGCTCATTTGGAAAGGTTTTTGGAAATAATGGCTTAAACACATATTAGCACCATAGTCAATATAGTTAACATATTTAGCATAAAATTAATGACATAATCTATTAATATCTTGTGTGTACACTACAGTGTTTGGTTTTTCGTACAACAATCAAGTCTTTCTGTCTGTTTTGCCTTTTGATGCAACATCCTCGTTACTTAAATACCTACTTCGGAACCCTTCTATTTACTATATTGTGTACAGCTGTGTACAATATCCTCAGGCTTTGTACAGTGCAAAACAGGCAACACTTGCCTAGGTACGGTGCGAGGTCGGTGGATATTTTTAACTCATGTTCAAATTGTTGATGTTATTGTACTTACATAACTGTTAATAAATTACTGAAATTACTAATAAATTACTGAAATTACTTTGAAACAAGGAAAAAATCCTCGTGATCCTAGTAGTTATCGACCCATCAGGTTATTGAGTGTTGTTTTCAAGATATTGGTAAGTTTAATTCATTTTAGAATTTGTCTTATTTGGTCTTATAACGAAATTAACCGGGATATTTGGGCAATAAATCTGTTTTGAAAATATGAGAATTTTTGCTCATCTCTTTCGGAAGATAGGGATTACACCTGCCGAACGCACGGACATACTCAATTTTGACCACTGATTCTTCATCAGGAGATATAACCCACGCTAATCTACTAGTTTTTAAGCTAAAGTAGCACGCAAAAACATGCTATTTGTAATAATTTCTAAGAGAGATTGTTTTACGAAAAAGGAAATATTGTAATTTTTTTGTGAAATTTTATTGGATACAACTATGAATATCTTGGACACGGTGCATTTCAGCAGAATTTATGTTGAAAAATATTTCATCTCTTCTGAAAACAACAGAATATTAATATTTGCTGATTTTTATGACATTTGAACATTCAGTCCATCTACAGAGATACAACCGAGTAAAGTAAAACGAATAAAAAATCCCAAATATGTATTAATACTGACTTATATCATCTAGCAAACACCTTAACGAAATGACTTCCAAGTTATGAAGAAATATTACAAACATTTGGGCAGGACTATACCAGGTTGTTTTACTAGTTCACTAATCTAGCACGCACAAAATTTTTTTTTAAATTAATTTCAACAGCCATAGAGGCTTTCTAAGGATGCTGAATTTGGATATTGATAAGAGAAAACTTAATTGGTAAAGGTTAGAATGAATGTAGTACTCAGAGACTCACCATCTATACACTGATATCATACTAAAATTAAGCGAAAAATAGAATATCTTGATAAGAGCATACATTAAATAACAAAATAATGATTTAAATATATGACAGTAAAATGTGGTTTACATAACTTTTTTTATTATAAATAGAATTCCTTACGATCAAGTCTTGGAACGAATGATAATGTGGAACTCAATGAATTAAACATTTTAATTTCTATCAATATTCCATCTGCTATGTTGCATCATAATGCATTAGATGGTTTCTATAGAATCAAATGAAGTGTACACGGTTTATCAAATAATTCATATACCGTAGAATAAATCGAGCACATCAAGTCAATATTCTTTTGTATTAATATATTTGACAACGTTTATGTAAAATCAATTCTCCATTACGATTGTAATATTTTTTTCAATATCCAGAGAGTCAAAAATAAATAAATAAATGATTCTTTCACCCTTTTAGACAAAAATAGTGTAGAATGCGGCATGGAAATATGTTTTAAAAATTTTATTTACTTATTATTCAGTTCTTTTGTCATATTCATTTCACATCAAATGTGGACAATTTATATATATATTCATATACATTTCAAATATTGGGTAAGGGTAATTGACTCAATGAAGGAGAATATTGGTGTTTTTTTTTCTTTATTCTTCGCCGAGCTTTCGCATTTGTTTAATGCTTCTTCAGGGCTTCTGAAAAGTTTAATCATGGTAAATTTTAATATATATATGCAACACAAGACACACCGAGCACAGATACAGGAGCAAGAGAGAATGATACATCTGATAGACCTCATTTAACATCGTACCCAAACGACCTTAAGTTGAAGAATGTATTAAAGCATGAAAATGTGAAAATTGCGGTATATAACACCAAAACTGTAGGAAATCTATAGAGTAAAATAAAATACCCCATCCCTATACCAGTAAAGAATAATGTCGTATACCATGTCGTATAGGTGGAGTGTGGAATATGCAACCAAAAATATATTGGACAAACATCACAATGGGTCAAAAGTAGAATGACATTGCACAAATCAGACAAAAGCAACAACATGAAAGATGGGCACTGGCAACACATTCACATAATCTAGACCACCGTATAGATTTTGAAAACGTAAAAATATTGAATTCAGAGAAAATTTATCATAAAGGGATAATATATGAAATGATACAGATGAATAAAAACGAGAATTTAATGAACAAGAGAACGGACACCAATAAATTGAGCAATATACAGGGTGAGTCTTTGACCACTGCGTTAATTTTAACCATAGATTCTTGACGTCAAAAGAAACATTTTCTTTCTATAACATTTTTCGAAATTTGGCCCCGTTCAAAAGATATAGGGTGTTAAAATATCATAAAAAAATTGCATTTTCACCTGTAATATTCAAACGACAATATCAATTGAAATGATCTCTTGTAGAAGGTTTTTGATAACAGTCATGCATATTTTGGCATTGCATGAAAAACAAATATCACTTGAACTAGAGGTCTGTATCTTGTACCTCCTGGAATCATTAGTCTTTTTCGCAGATAAAATCATTCCTCATCTTTTCTCCTAAATTGCACCGTTCTTGAGATATTTGAAGATGAAAGGAATTAAATCGATATAATCTTGTCCAAATTTTCTGATTTTCCCAAATCCAACTCTGTGCTGAAATGATTCAATTATCAGATTTTTCCAATGTTGCCATATTTTATGTCTTTATTAAATATTTCTACATGGTTGAGGAAATTTCTCCAGTCGATGGTTCCACCACTAAACACTATAGATGAAATTAACCACTGAACAATTTTTGTCTTACATTCACTACAAAATCTAAATTGCCATTTGCTGTATTCATTATTAATGATGTTTAGCACCTTGTTTAATATTGAATCCAGAGTCATATTCTATAATAAATAGAGGAAAAGATTTCCATCACTCACATAGGTACTTCGGTATATCTTCATGATGACCGTTGAAATAGATAATATATTTTCTGTCAAGACCTGTTAAATTGAAGACTTGTCTTTATGAAGAGCTGGTTCTTTATAGCTTCAGACTTTCACGGTTCATCAAATTATATCTATTTTAACATAGGAATGCTTCAAATTAAGCTCATATGAGTTTTAAAAACTTCGAACCCAGTCTCCTAGATTTGTTTTGTGGCTTTGAAGATCTTTTTTTCACATCTTTATCTTCATAGAAATGATGGTTTTCATGATTTGGAAATTTTAAGAAGAAAATTAGAAATGTATGATGATAACATTCAATAATTCTGAGGTTTTTTTGAAATTTCTCACTAGAAAGGGATGGTTTATGATCTTGAAGTAGAAAGAAATTATAGTAGAACAACAAAAAATTGTTTATGGTGTTGAATTTTTTTTACCAAAAAATTAGTATTTTGTATCTTCCTTCTGGATATGGACCTCATCGGATGAAACATGAGTGAGTGAATCATTTTTTAGAGGGAAAATAATGTTTTTAAACCATCCAGATTCATTAGTGGAAGGTATTTTTCATTCAAACTAATCTGGACTACAGAGTCAGACTTGCCCAATGTGAAAACTGAAAATGCTTATAACTTTTTAACGCAGCTGAATATGGAAAAACCGTAATGGAAAAAGTGTTCCTTTTGATCTCAAGAACCTACGGTTAAAATTAACGCAGTGGTCAAAGACTCACCCTGCATACAGTTGTTTATTAAAAATGTCTATGGATGAAGAATTTTATGATGGCCCTCTGGATGAATAAGGAACCAGAAGACATGGGACTGATATGGAAATAATATTCAGTGGTAAACAACGGACCACAGAACAACAAAAAAAGAAACATAACCTTGTCAACAGAGACTGACATAACTCAAAAAGAAACTCTTTTGTGTGTTTTTGATTTTACTTTTAGTATATTATCAATTGTCACTACGTTTATGATGTTTTTTGAAATAAGAATAGCGAATGTTGAAGCTTTGACGAGAGTTTACAAACAAACCTCACATTCGGTGAGTGAAAATTTATATATATATATATAATAAAAAATAAAAAACAACAGATATGTAAGATTAAAATTTACCATGATTAAACTTTTTAAAAGCCCTGAAGAAGCATGAAACGAATGCGAAAGCACGGCGAAGACTAAAGAGAAAATAACACCAATATTCTCCTTCATCGAGTCAATAACCCTTACCCAATATTCAAAATACTCAAAAATAAAAAAAATTGACTCTTATTTCAGTACAAAATCTATATATATATATATATACAGGGTGTCTCAAGTTCGAGTGCCTATTAGACGTTTCTGGAGAACTAGACATATTGGAAATCTGAAAATTGGGATTATGATATTGTTCGAAGTTCTCTACAGAGCTAAAATATTTTCGAAGCCCAAAAACTTCCGGTTATACAGGGAGTGAAAATAAATTCGACGAAAAAATGTTTTTTCAAGTTTTCCATTCCTGGTATGAACGAGTATTCAAAAGTGAATACATTTCTGTTAAAACCATTGTATTAAATCGAATAGTTTTCAAAATATCCAAAAAAAACTGGAAAAAAAGTCAAATATGTTCAGTCAGTAAGATGTTCATTATTCTTATTTTAAATATCCTGAGCGTTAACCGTTTTTACAACATTGAAGAGGAAGGATGTGAAAAGGTCATGCATCTTTTGGAGGTCAAAAATATCATTACAGGATGTTTCAAATTTTGTGTTGAAAATTGTGATCTTAAATTGACCATAACTTCTGTTTTTCAAATTAGAACCCCATTTTTTTATAATTTTGTTGGATTCTGCGGTCGAAAATAATGATAGTTTTCTCACATGATTATGCTCCTAAATTCAATAATTTCTGAGTTCCCCAAGTGTCAGATAGGTCTTATTGTTAGTCGTTATGAAATTTTTTGATATCACAAAATGAATCGTTGCTATTCTAATAATGAGATTTTGGATTTATTTCTTATATTGTATTTTTTCAATTGTATACGCAATACACATTCAAATGCACTTAATGATATTGTTTATTTCAAATGGTGGATGACACAAAATGTTGAGTATCCAATGAGAAGTATCCCTATTTTTTTTTACAATTTCTGAAAAGATGTTTCAAACTTCACAAATTTTGAAATGTAAGAGCACCTAAAGAATACAAAAAAAGGGAAGTTGATGAAATTAATATTTCGACTTATTTCGAAGCGAATGAGAATTCATCTCTTCAATAGTAAATACATTAAATAGATTCGCTACTTCAGTACACCGAATTATGATTATAAATAAATTATGATAATAAAAATAAAAATACGTTTCAAAACTCAAATTAACAAAATAAATGACCAGGTAAGATTCTCAATATGGTAACCATTTTGTTCCACACACTTTCGAATACGTCTTAAAACACATCGGTTAGTCGCTCGCTCAATTTCATCCCCCTTTAGAGAGTGGAAAGCATTCTTCACACGCCGTATCAAATCTTCTTTGCTTTCAATAGGAGATTCATAGACTATGTTTTTTATTTTACCCCATAAATAAAAATCTAAGGGAGTAAGATCGGGAGATCCTGGGGACCAAAATAGTAAAGAACGGCGTCCGATCCACCGATTACCAAACATAGCATTCAGTTCGTCAGACACCTCGTGCGAACTATGTGCCGGAGCCCCATCCAATTGATAATATGCGGTAGTCGACATACTCAACGGCAGTTCATCCAAAAACTCAGAAACAAAATTTCTCAGGATTTCCGAAAATTTTTCTGTATTTAAATTTTCTTCATAAATGTAGTACCGCACTTTATTGTTCATCAAAAGAGCAAACATATTAAAACTAAATTTGTTCTGGGGGTTTCTTTGTCTTTTTCTATGAGGATTTTCACCTCTCCAAATGTAGCAATTCTTTCTATTAAATAGTCCTTCATTATTGAATCTTGCTTCGTCTGTCCCAATGATCTTTTTCAAAAAATTTTCATCATTTTCAAGTTTTTCTAATATTCGTCTACAAAAATTTAACCTTTTTATGTAGTCACCTGGTTCTAATGCATGAACTTTCCCATATTTGTAGTCATGCATGTTGTGTTTTTTTTTCAAAATTCGGTGCACTGAATTTCTGTCTAAATCGATTTCATGAGCTGCACTTCGAATAGATGCATTTTCATTCGCTTCGAAATAAGTCAATACACTAATTTCATTTTCCTCATCATCAACTACCCTTCTTTTATATTCTTTAGGGGCTCTTAAACACCCAAAACTTTGAAAGTTTGAAACATATTTTCTAAAGATCTTCTCCGTCATGGAAGGTAAATGGGGATACTTCTCGTTAAAGGCCTGGCAGGTTCTACTAATAATTCGGTCACATTCACCATGTATATGAAATAGATCAAGAATTTCGTAATTAGAATAAAGGTTCATTTTGTGAAATCGAGAAATGAAGATAACGAATAACAATAACACCTGACACTTGTGAATTATTAACAGATAATTTATCTTCTATGGGTACAGAGTGTTCCCATCGTTTCGAAAGAATATTCATTGAATTATTTTAGATGCAATCAATTTTACTCTACGTACACCATAAATCCAGAAAATCTCAATTAACTCAGAAATTATTGAATTTAGGAGCATAATCATGTGAGAAAACTATCATTATTTATGACCGCAGAATCCAACAAAATTATAAAAAAATAGAGTTCTAATTTGAAAAACAGAAGTTATGGCCAATTTAAGATCACAATTTTCAACACAAAATTTGAAACACCCTGTGATGATATTTTTGAAATCCAAAAGATGCATGATCTTTTCACATCCTTCCTCTTCGATGTTGTAAAAACGGTTTACGCTCAGGAAATTTAAAATAAGATTAATGAACATATTACTATTCGATTCAATACAATGGTTTTAACAGAAATGTATTCACTATTGAATACTCGTTCATACCAGGAATGGAAAACTTGAAAAAAAATTTTTTCGTCGAATTTATTTTCACACCCTGACCGGAAGTTTTTGGGCTTCAAAAATATTTTAGCTCTGTAGAGAACTTCGAACAATATCATAATCCCAATTTTCAGATTTCAAATATGTCTAGTTCTCCAGAAACTTCTAATAGGCACTCGAACTTGAGACACCCTGTATATATATTTGAATTTATCTATTGGGTGTCTTCTTCAATGTAAAATATAACATCTTAATGGAAATAAACAATCTAAAAATTACAAATATTAATTGAATTGAATAAAAATTCATGCACATATCTTACTAATTGTCATCTTTGTTATTTAGAGGTTTTCGAGTTGGTACTGTCATTTTTATGTCAAATTATGACATACCTCTATGCTCCTGACGATTGTTTTTTTTTCTTCAATTTTGTGGATGCTTCAAGAAGGCCATATCAATACGGCTGGGATTGTTCGTGTCCAATTTGTCGATTATTGTGTTTTCGTTTCTCATTTGAATGTGCAATGCTTTTCCTTCGATTTTGTAGTTACAACAAGGAGTTGACAAAACTTCAAATTTTGTTCAGTCAATAAAATAGTGCTTTGTGAGATGATAGTGTAATCACATCCTAGCAATAATGTTTCAACGTAAGCTTTCTCTTATACTTATAATAATATAGCATGAAGATAATACATAAACATAAAACAATTCATGACGATAATAATGAGCGGTAAAAAATTTAACCTCAATGGAATTTTTTGAGCATCCGTATGAGTAAGTTAAATTATTGTGTCTCATGCGCGCATGAAAAATAATAACGCATCAATTATATCATCAATGTAGTGTGATCTGCTTAGTTTAAAGATAACTAATATCCTCATAACAGTTTTATCGAATGGAACACACTTCCTTTGGTTGCCTCATCCCAATCATCATTGGGGTCAAGCGGAGCCTTGAGGCATGAAATGTGTAATCACATTTCTGCATGAAATCTATTAACGAGCGGGTTTGCATGCATCCGAATTTGTTTTTATTGTTTTACGGTCGTAACTAATGAATAATTTGAAGCACTGGCTAACTACTGCGAGTTCTCAAATTTCTCTTGAGCACAGCACTTGGAAGCGTTAAACTCTTCATGGTTGAGTACTTATTCGAAAGTTTTTTTTACACTTCTCGCTCACTTGTTCATAGTCTAACATCGAGCATCGAGTTTCTAATCTACCGTGAAGGGAAACGTATTACATAGAAATGAAGCCAAAGTTCACTCTATTTGTCAGAAAATTATAGAATAAGTGAAAAATTTTACAATATGAGTGAAGCTTGCTGTATGCGGTGGGCAATGACGTGCCCTGCCAAGTAACATTTTTGGTAACCTGAAGATTTATAAATTTGAAATTGGTGTTATTAGTGATTCATAATAGGGGTGCTAAGTACCTGAGGTGTTTTAGTTTATATAGGAGTTGCAAAACTATTGACTCACAAAAAGTTTCTATGAACTATAGATTTTCAACAGTTCATAAAAACTACAGGTTATAGTAGCAAAAGGTTCATTATATGGGTTTATAACCTTTGAAACATCAGAAGCAAGGTGATACAACAGTTATTATAGGGCGTTCTATAGAAGTGTTTGCAACTTCGTAATGTAACCGATAGTGTTCAGTGTTTTCAAGTTTTTATCAAGTCTTTTATATACAGAAAATCATGTATGTCCAATAACTGAGTACCCTTATAAATCAAGATGGGAATAAGTAATAAAAAGGTGTTTTTAAATACAATTTCATAACTACTTAAAAGTGCTTGACATCACTGCATGTTCATAGTTTGCAGAATAACCTATAAAAATTATTAAATTTACACCCAACAATCGTGAAAGAAATTTCTTTAGGTCCTTATTGATATCATTCATTTATATTATATCTATTATCCATTTTTCTGCAAGGTGATTTAAATTCTCTCCACTTAACCCTTTTTTTTTCAGGAAAATTCGTTGAATGATCTATATCACTGCCCGTATATTGCAGCATTGCAGATATTTCTTCTTCTGTAGCCTTGTATAACAAAAATTTGTCTCTGCTTAATACAAGGATTCTGTTTCCAGTCTTTGAAAACGGATTTCGTACTGCACTCGCTGCATTCCTTGATTTGGGCCAATAAAGGATGCCGTTTTGTTCCCAAGCTTCAGGAACAATTGTAAGATAAGGAATATCTCTTCCTGTTTCTTTGGTTAGAACTATTTTGAAAGACATGTCCACACCTAAATACAATTATTGAAAATAGTACACAATATCTTGAGTGAAAACTTGCGTCAAGAATATTAGGTTATGTTCAGAGAGCGACACCTTCAAATGAACTACTGGTCATTTCAAGGTGTTTTGAGTTACCATCAGTTATAATACAGGGATGGTGGTGGTGTAAATCACTTTAAGTTTATAAAGCTCCTACTTTTTTTATTTAGTAATTTTTATCACTTAAATTGGTGATTATGAATATTTTAAAAATTATTATAGAACAAAAAGGGGATGTATTTACATTAGGGATGTGAAATAATTTATGAGTTCAAGTGTCGAGCATGACTAAATATCCGACACGGCCATGTTGTTATTGAAAATGTCGTGTTTTTCAGCTTTGTGAAAAATTTAGAACAAAGAAAAAAGTTGAATTTGGATTGAAAATGAATTTTTTGTTAATTTCAAGATACTATTATTCAAAACTTAGTGTTTCTATTGAAAAATTGTTACATTTAGAAAAAATAATTGAAATTGATTTGTATATTATTCAATAAAAATTCAAAGCTTTCGTATATCGAGGGCGCACTTGTTATTCGGAGGTGAAATCGATTTCATACAGTGTGGAAAAAATTGCAAGTGTTTGCTCAATTATCTTCAAGATTTTCTTCGCGCTTATAAGAAATGTAACTTGTAAGCCTTCAATAAAACCAACGTATCTTCAACTTCATATCTGATGTTACTTGGGTTGTTTCTGTATTCAACAAACCAATAAACCAACAGATAAATAAGATGAATAATACTTGACGTAGAATTAGAGTGAAACAATACGACAAAGTTGCGCATGCGCGTTTTCATCCAGAAAGGTTATTGAAACAACAACAGAAAAGTAACGGAAGCAGTATCGTCTCCATATGGGAGTTTTATAACAGTCGTATAGATAGAATTATAAAAGTGTTCAAATGGTTATCGGAAAAACCATAAGTCTTTGTCGACACTTATAGGGGAAGTTATAAATTATATCATTTAAGGCCAATAAAAGATATATAGGGGACAGGGAAAATTTATCTACATCTACATTATATAACTTTGAATTTTATAAGGCAGTGTCGAAGAGTGTATTCGCACTTTTATAAAATAAAAAAAGCTACAGCAAAAACACTACAGAAAAATCAATCAAAAAATGAAATAGAATACGACACATGTGTTTCGAGATTTGTGTATAAAACTTTTCCCTCATCAGGCATTCATATTCGATTAAAAATAATTTAAACAATTCTTGGTTAGAACTTATTTGTGAGATGCCGCACTCAGACAAATAAATGAACATGTTACTTGGAAATCAGTTAATATTCTGAAAACTAACATCAAATTTAAGCATTGAATATTATCTCGCTCAACAAATCGACACAGAAAATTACAACTGCATTCTATGATTTCATAATGAATTGAGTTTTTTATAAATAATGAAATTGACTTAAAATGTAATTCATCTGATAATTCGAATTATTTATTTGAATAAGTCTATCCTTGAAAGTGAAAATAAACCAAAAATATCTAAAATTGACAATAATAGTCCTACACTTCTTGAAATTACCAATTATACCTTTATATATTTAAAAGAACACTGTTTTCTTTGATGAATAAAAGAGTTTTTCATTCTTATCGTAACATCATATCATAATCGAATATGAATGCCTGATGAGAGAAAAGTGTTATACACAAATCTCGAACCACATGTGCATTATGTATTTCATTTTTTGGTTGATTTCTCAGTAGTTTTTTTTTTAATTGTTCGATGTTATGATAAGAACGAAAAACTCTTTTATTCGTCAAAGAGGACAGTGTTTACTAGAATAAATAAATGTATCATTGATAATTTCAAGAAGTGTAAGACTATAATTATCAATTTTAGATATTAATGTTTAAAAGCTGCAGATAGCAAGGATATGATCTAATATGATAATATGATGCATAATAGTGAGGTCTAGCGCCTAAACTAATCAACCGATTTGCATCAAATTTTTTTTAAATTAACGGTAGGCATCTAAACTGATGCAGAATAATAATAACAAATGCCGAACATCTATAATTTCTCTAAAAAACACAAAAACACTTAAAAATTAAGGGTGCTTGGCATGTTTTCGCTGTATTATTCAAATGCTCACTTTCTGACCAACTCAGGTAGTACTCTTGAACCTTTTTTAACTCGCCCTAACAGTTGAGGTAATTTTATTCAAATAACTACCTAAATAACTACCTGAGTTGGTCAGAAAGTGAGCATTTGAATAATTTTATAACAATTTATATTTTATATAACGCGCTTGAAAATATAAGATGGAAACTACGATTATGAAAAAGTTTATGTCAAAAGTAATTGCCAAACTTAATAACGTTTAATAATAATAATAAACATCTATAATTTCAGCTTTGACTTTCAAAGAGGAAAGACGTGTTTTGACGAGCTTGATTTTAAGTTTGATTTTAAGCTTATTGTAATTTCCAAACCTACCGAGTAAGTTAATTTAGAAAATTATAATTGAAAAAGATATTGAATACCCAAATTTAGATGGTTATTCTCCATTTTTGGGTAAAAATCACGTCCGATTTTTCAATTTTGAGTTAGGTCCAGTGTAAAATTTTAAAATTTTAATTTACAATGGAGACACGACGACAAGGCAGACCAGTGGGTTCTCGAAAGGCTACCCGGACAACTCGAACTGAAAGAAACCGACGCCGCGTTCATAACAATAATTACGCAATGCAATCAGTATTTGTAGCGAGAAGGGCTCCGGTTGAAGATGAAATTCCCGCGTTTTCTGACGGCGAAATGAGCGAATAGTGTCCATTTTGCAATGCTCTGCATTTTAGGGGTGAAAAAGGGCGAGATGGATTCAGCCAGTGCTACCAGAGAGGCAAAGTTGTAATGATCGAGCAGATACAATTGAAAGAAGTACCAGCTTTGCTCAGAGAACTTTACACAGGAACAGATAAAGAATCGAAGAATTTCCAAAACAATATACGCCAGTATAACAGTGCCTTTGCGTTTGCTTCCCAAAAAGTTAGCTTAAGAGAATTTGCATCAACTGGCCCTTATTCATTTTGTCTGCATGGAACATCATACAGCAGAATTGGTTCCATTATTACGCAACCTGGAAACATGCCCAGATTCGGTCATCTTTACACACTAATTAAGCTCTGCAACATAGATTCCAACACCCAGCTAACCAAGAATGCAATCCAGTGACAATGCTTGGACTAGATGAAATACTTCGTGAGAATAACCCATTTGCAAGCCCTTTTTACACAATGGGAGAAAGATTACGAGAAGAACGTCGCAAAGCTGTAGCTGAAAATCATGAATTACCAGATATTCGAATGGTTTTTGCGCCTACAGACAACGATCCTAGAAGATACAATTTGCCGACAGAAGACAGTGTTGCAACAACCCGTAAGACCAGGGTTTAGTGCATTACACAGTGCGGAAAAATTGTTTCAGCAGTACGTTTACTGTTCATACGTCAATCAAGAAAGTAATAACTTAAACTGGATAAGACAGAATCGGCTAAAATTAAGAATAGAAAGGTATCAAGGTTTAATGGATTATGTAGAACAAGAAGAGCAGCAGAGAAATGTTCCTACAGGAAGAGTTATTATCTTGCCATCAAGCTATAAAGGAAGTCCACGGAACATGCAGCAAAATTACCAAGATGCCATCGCAATTGTGCGAAAATATAGTAAACCAGACCTTTCATAACCTTTACCTGTAAACCGAAATGGCCTGAAATAAAATCTTAAACCATGGGAAAAAGCCGAGAATCGTCCGGACTTAACAGCTCGTGTGTTTGTTTAACTTGAAGTTGAAAGAAATGTTAAATGACCAATTTGTGAAAAATATATATGGACAAGTTGTTGCTCATGTTAATGTTATAGAGTTTCAAAAACGAGGACTTCCACATGCACATCTTTTTTTAATTCTTCAAAATGAACATAAAATGCGGGAACCAAATCAGATTGATGAAGCGGTCTGGGCCGAAATCCCAGACCCAAATGAATATCCCAGACTTTATAGTAGTGTAATGCGACATATGATCCACAGACCGTGCGGTACTCTAAATGCGAATTTTCTATGTATGTCGAATGGTAAATGTCAGAAGAATTTCCCAAAAGACTTTCAAGAGGAAACCGTCGTTTGTGATAATGGCTATCCAAAATATAAAAGAAGAGATATAAATATAACATACGACCGAAATGGAAACCCTGTGGATAACAGATGGGTGGTGTCATACAATCCAAACTTACTTTTAAATTATGACGCTCATTAAATGTAGAAATCTGCACTTCAATCAAAAGTGTTAAATATTTGTACAAATATATCTACAAGGGTTATGACGGTGCTGCAATTGAAATTCATCAACGTGTTCCTATGGAAAATGTGGACATTGAAATGGCAGAAGGTTTTAATAACCAAGGAAATCCACAACGCTACCATTTCGACGAAATAACAACTTATCTTGATGCTCGGTATGTGGGTTCACCAGGAGCAGTTTGGCGACTAATGAGTTATAAAGCAATTAGCAATTCACTTAGAAGATCAACAAAATGTCGTATTTATGGCCGGTGCAGAAGAAGCAACGGTAATTAATAATGCCAGTAAAGATACCACATTAACTGCATTTTTCAAACTCAACTGTGACGCCAACAGCGGTTCTCAAGATTACCTCTACCATGAAATACCGAATCACTATGTTTGGGAAAGAAATGTTTGGAAGAAAAGACAACGAGGAGGTGAAGTTATTATTGCAAGAATGTACAAAGTTTCACCTAAAGACACGGAACGCTATTTCCTACGATTGTTACTTTTGAATGTTCGTGGCCCTAGATCTTATACCGACTTAAAGACAGTCAATGGCACGACATACGCAACGTTTCTTGAAGCTTCAAAAGCAAGGCACCTATTGCATGATGAGGAAGAATGCTATATTCGTACACCTCCAGGTTTCGTGCACGAAAAACAGGAGCTTTCATCTAATTTTCCAGAAGCTCCCTTTTCTTTTTCGCGCGTTCCACGTTTTCTTTCTGCAGTTGCTCCAATTGCCTCTGCTCTTCTTCTTTTTGCTTCTTTTTCAGAAGGCTGTTTTGAAATCGCCGATGTTGGCGTTTCAGTTGGGCGTCGGAAAGTTTTTGGGCATTTTTGGCGCTCTTGTTCACCCGAACAGAGTGCCTATCATTTTGCCCGAATGTCTGTAATTTTGGAATATCGAGCCGAAAATGGTCTCAATCGATTGAGTTCGACTCCCTGATGAAGAATTCGTGGCGAAAGTTGAGTCTGTCCGGCCGGCCGTATCCTCTCTAGCATCCAAAAGAATTCAGCTAGAGTTTTCATATTTTCAGAATAGGTTAATTGTCCAAATATCTCGGTCAAGTTCGTTATTGGGCCAAATCCGTCGGATGGTTCAGTAGTTATGAGCATCTGAAATTTTGTTTCCTCAATAACTACTAGAATATCCATCCGATCAAGTTGATACTTGAAATGTTATTGAGGGAGGCTGAAGCGAAACGGCTTGCAAAATTTCGCAGAAATTGTCACTATAGAAAATTTTTAAAAAATTCCCAAAAAAAAAATTTTCAATACTCAATATCTCCTAAGATTTCATTAAGATTTAAATAAAAATCCGTATATATATTGAGGTTACCGATATCTTACTCCTTCTCAAATTTCATTGTCGTAGCTTTCCCCCTTCTGAAGATATGATCATTTTTTTCATTTACTCAAGAGAAAAATAGAAATGTCATGAAGTCCGAGCTTTGTCATTGAAAGATTTGCCATCACAGATCGATATTCGTTTGACAACTTGCGGACCTAGATATCAGTGTGAGTTGGCGTAATATCAATCAAAATTTTCATAGAATTCATAGAGGTAGAATTCGATGTCGATGACGTTGTCAAAATTCAGAAAAGCACAGACGTAATATTAATCAAAAAATTTTTTATCATAGAGAAAGAATTTGATGGCGTTGTCAAAACTCAGAAAAGCAATGACGTATGTTTTTAGGAGAAGCATAGAACAAAATTTGGTGAAAATTATGAGTAGTTATTTTCAAATTGAGATAAAGGTTTGGTTATTCATTAGGCTTTCATATTTACATCACATTGTCCCATAGTACGGAAAAAGACTATTGTTCACCCGATCAGAGAGCTTATAGATTTGTTAAGGTTTGAATATTTACTCGCAAGTAGGTCAACAAGAGCGCCAAAGCAATCTGACCTCACGTCAGTGCTTACTAAATTTTTTTTAAACAAGCCTTCACTCGATGAAAGCTAGACACAAAATGACATGAACGGCTGCTTATAGGGGGGCATTTGCTAATAACGACCGCGCGCTTCCTTACTTGCGCCCGTGGCGACACGGGCTTTTCCACTAGTAATTCCAATAATAGTGTTGGACACAGTTTGAATGTGCACCCATTGGCTCAAAATAAATAATATTGTTTGTGAAATTGATATGTATATAACTCATTCAATCGATCCAAAATAGTTTTGATTTCTTTCTCTTTGTATCATAATGCTATTATAGTATTAAAAACAATACTCTAATGAGCTCATTAGGTACAGCATTGTTTCTTCTTATATTTTTCATTTTATAGTTGACAGCGCTGGCATTCCTATCAAATTTAAACACGCGTCAGATGTTAATATAGGAAGATTATTCGAAACCATCAATGTTCGAGACGCATGATTTGGATTCAAATTCCTTAATATGTAAACTGATACAATACGAAATTACTGGGATGTAAAATATGAATTCCTCATTACATTTCAACTGCTTTCTACGAAATTTTATTGAAATGAGAAAAAATCGTCTAAAATTCCTTGCAGAAGGCAATTCCAACACTAATGAGTTCCAAAGGTCTTGTTGGAATAGGAGCTCATTCTGCAACATGATTTAAAATATACTATTTCATACAAAATGAAAAGAAGATCATTTTTACTGAACTTTTAGAAGCCTATTCACATGCAAATAATTTAAAAAAATTCTGATAGTAACAAAGACTTGAGTAGACGTTCCAGAAAATTTTCATTGGGTATAAAAATTCAATTGACGCCATTCATTTAGTCTTCATTGCTAAGGACACATTTATTTCTGATGAATAAAATAATTTTCACAAAGATCAATGTCACAAACAATATAAATTTTATCATTTTGAGTCAAAAGGTGCACTACCGATATGCACTCATATGTGTGCTACCCTATTATTGGAATTTTCATATACATACACGCATCCTGAAGCGCCGAAACGGTGTGTTGTCTGATAAGATGGTTTCACTAAACTTTGTTCATAACATTCAAAGAAATACTTTTTACATTTACACGTTTGCAAAAAAAATATTATCAAGCCCAAATACACCTTTTAAGGTAGTTTAGAACCATCTGCTTAGTGCGTTTCTCGTTGTACACCATGACGCCAATGACATTAATTGTATATAGCAAAGCTATCAATAAGTTCGGACGTGTAGATTTCAGGAAATATGGATTTCAACATTTTCTTTCAGGTTTTTCAAGTTTTCAAATACACTGAGCAACAATTGCTAGGGATCACTTATGAACTTCTCTTCATTTGTATTTTTTGGCGCTCTTGTTCACCCGAACAGAGTGCCCGAATGTCTCTAATTTTGGAATATCGAGCCGAAAATGGTCTCAATCGATTGGGTTCGACTCCCTGATGAAGAATTCCTGGCGAAAGTTGAGTCTATCCGGCCGGCCGGCCGGCCGTATCCTCTCTAGCATCCAAAAGGAATCAGCTAGAGTTTTCATATTTTCAGAATAGGTTAATTGTCCAAATATCTCGGTCAAGTTCGTTATTGGGCCAAATCCGTCGGATGGTTCAGTAGTTATGAGCATCTGAAATTTTGTTTCCTCAATAATTACTAGAATATCCATCCGATCAAGTTGATACTTGAAATGTTATTGAGGGAGGCTGAAACAAAACGGCTTGCAAAATTTCGCAGGAATCGTCACGCTAGAAAATTCTTAAAAAATTCCCAAAAAAAAAATTTTCAATACTCAATTTCTCCTAAGATTTCATTCAGATTTAAATAAAAATCCGTATATATATTGAGGTTACCGATATCTTACTCATCCTCAAATTTCATTGTCGTAGCATTTCCCCTTCTGAAGATATGATCATTTTTGGCGCTCTTGTTCACCCGAACAGAGTGCCTATCATTTTGCCCGAATGTCTGTAATTTTGGAATATCGAGCCGAAAATGGTCTCAATCGATTGGGTTCGACTCCCTGATGAAGAATTCGTGGCGAAAGTTGAGTCTGTCCGGCCAGCCGGCCGGCCGTATCCTCTCTAGCATCCAAAAGGAATCAGCTAGAGTTTTCAAATTTTCAGAATAGCTTAATTGTCCAAATATCTCGGTCAAGTTCGTTATTGGGCCAAATCCGTCGGATGGTTCAGTAGTTATGAGCATCTGAAATTATGTTTCCTCAATAACTACTAGAATATCCATCCGATCAAGTTGATACTTGGAATGTTATTGAGGGAGGCTGAAACGAAATGGCTTGCAAAATTTCGCAGAAATCGTCACGCTAGAAAATTTCAAAAAATCCCAAAAAATTTTCAATACTTAATATCTCCTAAGACTTCATTTAGATTTAAATAAAAATCCGTATATATATTGAGGTTACCGATATCTTACTCATCCCCAAATTTCATTGTCGTAGCTTTTCCCTCTGAAGATATGATCATTTTTTCATTTACTCAAGAGAAAAATAGAAATGTCATGAAGTCCGAGCTTTGTCATTGAAAGATTTGCCATCACAGATCGATATTCGTTTGACAACTTGCGGACCTAGATATCAGTGTCAGTTGGCGTAATATCAATCAAAATTTTCATAGAATTCATAGAGGTAGAATTCGTTGTCGATGACGTTGTCAAAATTCAGAAAAGCACAGACGTAATATCAATCAAAAATTTTTTATCATAGAGAAAGAATTTGATGGCGTTGTCAAAACTCAGAAAAGCAATGACGTAAGTTTTTAGGAGAAGCATAGAACAAAATTTGGTGAAAATTATGAGTAGTTATTTTCAAATTGAGATAAAGGTTTGTTTATTCATTAGGCTTTCATATTTAGATCACATTGTCCCATAGTACGGAAAAAGACTATTGTTCACCCGATCAGAGAGCTTATAGATTTGTTAAGGTTTGAATATTCACTCGCAAGTAGGTCAACAAGAGCGCCAAAGCAATCTGACCTCACGTCAGTGCTTTCTAAATTTTTTTTTCATTTACTCGAGAGAAAACTAGAAATGTCATGCAGTCAGAGCTTTGTCATTGAAAGATTTGCCATCACAGATCGATATTCGTTTGACAACTTGCGGACCTAGGTATCAGTGTCAGTTGGCGTAATATCAATCAAAATTTTCATAGAATTCATAGAGGTAGAATTCGTTGTCGATGACGTTGTCAAAATTCAGAAAAGCACAGACGTAATATTAATCAAAAATTTTTTATCATAGAGAAAGAATTTGATGGCGTTGTCAAAACTCAGAAAAGCAATGACGTAAGTTTTTAGGAGAAGCATAGAACAAAATTTGGTGAAAACTATGAGTAGTTATTTTCAAATTGAGATAAAGGTTTGTTTATTCATTAGGCTTTCATATTTAGATCACATTGTCCCATAGTACGGAAAAAGACTATTGTTCACCCGATCAGAGAGCTTATAGATTTGTTAAGGTTTGAATATTCACTCGCAAGTAGGTCAACAAGAGCGCCAAAGCAATCTGACCTCACGTCAGTGCTTTCTAAATTTTTTTTTCATTTACTCGAGAGAAAACTAGAAATGTCATGCAGTCAGAGCTTTGTCATTGAAAGATTTGCCATCACAGATCGATATTCGTTTGACAACTTGCGGACCTAGGTATCAGTGTCAGTTGGCGTAATATCAATCAAAATTTTCATAGAATTCATAGGGGTAGAATTCAATGTCGATGACGTTGTCAAAATTCAGAAAAGCACAGACGTAATATTAATCAAAAAATTTTTTATCATAGAGAAAGAATTTGATGGCGTTGTCAAAACTCAGAAAAGCAATGACGTAAGTTTTTAGGAGAAGCATAGAACAAAATTTGGTTAAAATTATGAGTAGTTATTTTCAAATTGAGATAAAGGTTTGTTTATTCATTAGGCTTTCATATTTACATCACATTGTCCCTTAGTACGGAAAAAGACTATTGTTCACCCGATCAGAGAGCTTATAGAGTTGTTAAGGTTTGAATATTTACTCGCAAGTAGCTCAACAAGAGCGCCAAAGCAATCTGACCTCACGTCAGTGCTTTCTAAATTTTTTCAAGTTATCTCGTGAATATCTGTACATTATATGTTCTCTAAGGAAAAATTAAGATGTTTTGAGTTGGTTATATCAAATTTTTCCTCACTTCATCGGCTCTTGTTCACAAAATCGATTACTATCTGTAGGTTGTTACAGGTGGAGTGAAAAGCAATAGGGTATTTGTTATTAAATCTAGTTTTTTCTCTCGTTCAAACATATTAGGTGACAATAATCGAAAAAATGATAACAATATCAGCTTAGCAGTCATGCCGAGAAGACGTTTGGCTCCTGTGCAACTGGACCAAATCATACGGTGTATAAAGGAAGGTTTGCCCCAGCGAGAAGTGTCCCGGAGGTTGAATGTTTCGCAAAGTTTAGTGAGTCGGGCTTGGAATAGGTTCATCCAAAACGACTCAGTAGCTTATGTTCATGGGGGAGGTCGGCAGCGCAGTACAACAGCTACCCAAGATCGTCTTTTGATCCTCAATGCTAGGAGAAATCCCACTTACCCGGCGTCGCGGCTCAATAGATCACTGAGAGTTCCAACAGGAGTTCTAATTTCGAACCAGACTGTAAGACGACGACTACATGTTCGTGGTTTGAGAGCACGTAGGAGGGTACAACATCCCCGTTTGAATAGGGAATACCGGGTTCATCGACGGCAATGGGCTGAGGAGTACCGCAATTGGACAGTTGAAGATTGGAGCCGGTGTTTATTTACGGATGAGTCTAGATTTCGTTTGGTCAACTCCGATGGACGTATTCTTGCTTGGAGGGAGAGAGGTCGAAGGCATGCAGAACAGTTTATGGTACCCACAACAGCTTTTGGCGGAGGATCTATATGTGTATGGGGAGGCATTTGTTTGAACCAACGCACAGAGTTGGTTGTTCTGCAGAACACCACAATGACCAGCCAGAGATATCACGATATGATTATTGAACCCATAATTGTTCCGTTTGTGGCTGCCTTCGGTGAGAATTTCATTTTAATTGACGATAATGCCCGTCCACACCGAGGTCGTCTGGTTTATGAAGCGCTAGAAACTCATGCTATTGATAGGATGGACTGGCCAACTCGCTCTCCAGACATGAATTGCATCGAACATGTCTGGTCTGAGATGTCTAGACAATTGTCAACCTTAGAACAACCGATCAATAACCTGAAGGTCCTTCCTAACGCTTTACGGGATATTTGGACGAATTTGCCCCAAAATTTTATAAATCGTTTGATTGAAAGTATGCCTCGTAGGGTAGAATGCTTGAGACTAGCTCGTGGGGGACCAACTAGGTACTAGCTAAACCGAAACTTCATTCTTATTGTGGTTTCATCATAAAATTTTTATGTTATTCAAACACAGAAATTTGAGTGTTCCTAATAATGTCTTTTTTCTCTCCAACTTTCCATTTTTTCATTCTTTTCTCAAGTGAACCATATTATCAACTGAAAATACTCTGATATCTGACTAAATTTATAATCTTGGAGCGAATATTTCAGAAATAAATTTAGAAAAAGTAAGTGATCCCTATCAATTGTTGAGCAGATTGAAATTGCTACCAATGGGACATACTAAAGCAATGGTAAAATTATCACTTGTTCAAAGAGATTGCTGTACAATGAAGGTTGGTGGTACCAAGACTATCTATTCGGAGAACAGTGAATTCATTTGATTTGTTCTCGAGTAGCTCTTGATATGTATTTCAGGTTTCAGCAATTTTGCCGATTCAATAATTCAAAATGGAATATTGTTCAATTTCTTGGATCTAGATGACATGATTTAAATGAGTAAGTTATTATATTTTTTGAGTAATTGTATATTTTTTAGTATTGCTGAAATATGATCTTGAATTTGGTGAGAAATTTCAATGAGTAACATATCATTGAAGAATTTGACGATCACAAAAAAGAATCACTTCCGCATGCAAATAAGTGGCGAATTATTCCGCTTATGCTTGTGCACTTAATCAATTTGTTGTTTTGAGGACCCTATTCTGACGAACTATTTTCTAAGTACTATTGTATTGCCCAAATATATGTGAGTGTCCCAATCCACTTGCGAAATGATCAAATATGTTGAACGTTATTTGTGGCAGTAGTATTTCGGAGTAATAAGAAAAATGTTTTTTTCGAATCCCATTCTCTTATGTATTATTTTTAAGCTGTATTTTCATCATACGTAAGCCATTCTGGTATAATAACTTCTTCAATATGAACATTAGCGATAAAAAATTGTGAAAGATTGAGTGGAACTCGTAAGAAATGTTCAATAAAGATCTCATTTCTGATCCTTCTGAAGAAATTCCGTGTTTTGATTCTCCAAGTAAAATTTGGACAGTTCTTCATCGTTTGAGATTAGGTCATGGACGATCCAATAGCATGCTATTCAGATGAAACTCAGTTCCAAGCGCAAGTTTTGAATGTGGATATACAAAAGAAACAATACCTCAATTCATCAATAATTGTCCCAATAATATGTTTCAAGGTGGTTTTCGAGCTATTCACGATGTTTCAGATTCTTTCTTGGAGTGGGTCATAAATTTCGAACAATTTGATACGTATATTTTTATTCAGTTCCTTGCGCTGCATTTCATTTTATTTTCATATTCGATATGTGCACCTTGAAGAAGCCCCTGTGTTTATTGATAGAAGACCACTCTTGAAGAAAGAAGTCCCTCAAATATATTTTAGCGTATTTTTTTAAACATAACAATACTTATGCGGGGAGCCAGGGTTTTCTTCCTATAAGTTTTTCTGCTTTGGATATAATAGATGTATCGCTCCATTTTATCTGATAGTTTTTATTTCATATCATTTTGACCAACTTCGATCTATCGAGAAAGCTTCTGATGTTCATTCTCACTTTGAAGGGGCGCTTTGTTTCTCTGCAATTCCTTGATGATATCTTTCATTTGTTGCGTAAGCCAAAAGTTCGAAATATATATATATTACTGGAAAAAATTAGGTGAGAAAAAATCCCAAAGTTTTAGGCAATTCTCAACAGGCAGTAACTTCGAGTTAAATGGTCGTACAAGAAAAGGAAGAAAAGGGAATTATAGCTTCAAGTGTCTAGTTTTTGGATTAGAACTTGAAAATTCATTAACCTCTATGGTTTTTGAATAATTCTAAAAAAACCAGTAACAAAAATTTTTTCAAATTTTTTTTAGTATTTTTTTTGGTCTACATGCGTGGAAAATTTTTTTTTAGTTATAGCATTTTATGGATCGGATACTTTGTTCATTTAGCTTTAATTTCTTTTTTTATACATCTTAATACGTCCACTTCCGGCAGACATATCGGTCTTCAAATGGAAAAGCGTCCATTTGTCTTTGATTACCGATATCTGAGTAACCAATGAGCGCACAGAAAGTTGAAGGTGGGTTTCTAGAACTCATCATAATCTGTAATAACTTTTCTGTAGACTTTGAAGAACATTTCACATTTGGAAAATAATTTTTTTCTGTTGCATCTTCTTCGGACCATGTTCAAAATTTTCTTTAGTATTGTTGAAAAGAAAATTTGTTGCACAACGTTCAGATTTTTTGCGGAAATTAAAATAGATTATCTGTTTCTAATAAATCGTTTGTAACTCTTAGGCCAGTCCTACATTGGAAGCGGATTTGGTCTGGCCAGCCAACTCGACCCGATTTGATTCTCTTCAGAGCAGCCCAGACCAGATCGAACACTGCCTCCAATGTAGGAAGAATCTACGTTTTCTTTGTTTTTGTTTTCTCCAGACCCAGCCAGACCCTCCAGACTGTCTGGTCTGGAGAAATTCCGCTTCCAATGTAGGACCGGCCTCAGCATTAGGATACCTACAAGATGCATGCTGGTTTTCTGAGTCGGGCAGTTGCGCCGATTCAGTCAGAATCGGGGAGCTTAACTTCCCATGTTGGTAAATGGAAGCTGCCATGGTGCGCAGGTAGCTGGATGCTTGTTCGTTGAATCGATCCTAAATAACTATGTTGAACATACCCGTGTGTAGATAGCCTGTAAAATTTCCCGAACACCCTTAGGGGTCAGTCCAACCTTCGCATTATGGAAAATTTTCAATGGGAGAATTTGACTGAACTTCCGACAATTTTGAATCGGGAATAGATCCTACTTAGTTATACATAACATGACGTTCGGTGATTGGTAAAATGAAAAAAGGTTTCAATTTCAAGAAGCAGACATGCTCTCTTTTGAAAAAAAAAACCTTATTTGCCGAAAACTCCCTGACAGTGATTATTGTACGAAAAAGTTTTCATTCGGAAGGATTGGCTATATGGGGTAGTCATCGTATTTTCTTCAAAACTTCAAAATCTGTGTTGACGACTGCTTTCGATTGAACCTAGTCTTGTTACCTTACGCAAGGGATAACAGTGTTGATACCGCCCTCAAGTAGTTTTTTGACTGTCAAGGGTCGTTAACGTATTTTCTTAGGGGTATAAGACCTGCGTTGACGACTGTTTTCGATGTAAGCTAGTCTGGTTTTCTTACGCAAGGGGTTAAAACCTTCCTCAAAAGGGTTTTTTGAATCTCAAGGGCTGTTGTCGTAATTTCTTCAAAATTCTATTTGCGCAAAACATCTGCGTTGACGATTGCTTTTCGATAGAAGAAATACAGTTACAACCCTTGAGAGTCAAAAGCCCCTGTGTAAGAAAACGAGACGAGGTACAATCGATAGCTATCGTCAACGCAGAATTTTTGCCCAAATAGAATTTTGAAAAAAATACGATAACAGCCTTTGAGAGTCAAAAAACCTTTTAAAGGGTGGTTTTAACCCTAATATCCAATGCGTAGGAATACCAGACTAGGTTCAATATAAAGCAGTCGTCAACGCAGATTTCATGCGCACTTGTAATTTTCGAAGAATATAAGATTACAACCCTTGAGAGTCGAAAAACCAGTTGAGGGTGGTTACAACACCGGTATATCCTACTAAAGAAAACCGAATAGGACTGAATTAGTACAATAAGCACTGACCGGGAATTTTCAGCAAATAAGGATAATTTTCAAAAACGTGCTTCTTGAAATTAAAACCATAAAGGTTTTCTGGTCATTTCACCAATGACCGAACGCGATGTTGGGAATAACTAAGATCAGAAATTAAGTAAAATTCTCCCATTGAAAATGTTTCACATTGCTAAGGTTGTGACGGACGCCAATGGTGGTCGAGAGAGTGTTAGGAAATTTTAGCGTCTACATTTTCCGGCTATCTGCACACAGATGTGCAATTTTGATGGACAATTCCAACCTACGAAGTGATTTTTTCTTTCGCTACCCTCTATTCTGTATACTCTTACCCGTCTTTGCCACATAGATAAATAAGAGTACGATTTATTACATATAAGATATATATTATATTCGATTCCAGGAAATTTTCTGATTTTACAGAAAAAATAAGAGACCCTTGTTCAAATCATTATTTATTATTTTCCCTGCTTCTACAAGTTTAAAGTCAATATATTTTCATCAATATATTCACAAATTATTATGATATGATATAAGTACATCCTTAATACTAATAATAAATCAACAAAACTTCCATCGATTGCCACACTCATCACAGAGAACAAAAGTAGTCATGGGTTCATCAGCAGATCTAGTCTGAATTTGAGTGTATGTACAATTTCCCTTTTTACATTTACCACACTTCAGTAAATCTGTTTTTGTACCGTTCACTGTCGCCAGCTGAGCATCTTTAAAAGCCACTTTAGTGAATTTTTCTCTGAGTCGTTTCATGATTGCTAATGCTAATCTGGCTGCAGATTAAGCCCCAATCCTGAAGTTTCTTCTCAAAGTTGAATTTTTCGAATCTTGTAAATTGAAGATACGTGATCCTACTCGGTTTCTATATTTCATATCTGTGTTTTTGAATATAGAGAAAATCGCTTCTTCAAGTTCTTCAGCTAAATCTTCATGACTTGCATACCCTGAAAAAAATTGTGCATCAGCTTTTATTCGCATAAATGACACATTAGGAATTCCAACAATTAAAAAATCCATTACAAGAGTCAATGAGGTTGATGTTGATTGACTTGTCTAAAATCGACACTTTAGACCAAAATCATACCTCAATATGACATCTCACAACTTACCCTCAAAATCTTCAGAAATGTAGGTATTTATGGCTCGAGCCAGCATTTCCCAGAATTTTATTCTAACTGCACTGATTTCAACTTGTGCACTTGGTAGAGGGAACTGTGACGTATTTGTTTCTTTTGGAGGCTCTTTTTCCTCCTTGACCAGTTTCTTTTCTTCATCTCTTTTAGGTTTAGAAGAAGAGCTGCTAGATATTGGCATAAACTTTTTCAAATTTTTTATCAATGTTCTGGATAAACTTACAACTTCTTCATCCTTACTGAATTTTTTTAGTGCTTTAACTGTCTTACTTATTCGTGTATTTAATAATATTTCAAGTGTCATATCAAGTGTTTGTAGACTTTTCAATAGATCTAGCGCTTGTTCTTGGCCTTCATTTTCTGAAGTCATTCTTTCCAATTTTCTTTCCATTCTAACAAGTACCTGTTCAACACCCATGCTGAAAAACTCCAACTGTGACGTAACAATTTCACTAGTTGGAGGGAACTGTGAAGTAACACTTGCACTGGTTGTAGGGAAGTGTAACATATTTGTTTCTTTTGGAGGCTCTTCTTCCTCTTCGAGAGGTTTCTTTTCTTCATCTCTTTTAGGTCTAGAAGAAGAGCTGCTAGATGTCTGTTTACTGGAGCTAGATTTTGGCATTACCTTTTTCCAATTTTTTATCAATGTTCTGGATAAACTTACAACTTCTTCATCCTTACTGAATTTTTTCAGTGATTCAACTGTCTTACTTATTCGTGTATTTAATAATTTTTCAAGTGTCATATCAAGTGTTTGTAGACATTTCAGAAGATCTAGCGCTTGCTCTTGACCTTCATTTTCTTCATTTTGATCTTTCCAATTTTCTTTCAATTCTAATAACTTCCTGTTCAACACCCAAGCTGAAAAACTCCAACTGTGACATAACAATTTCACTAGTTGGGGGAACTGTGAAGTAACACTTGCACTGGTTGTAGGGAAGTGTAACATATTTGTTTCTTTTGAAGGCTCTTCTTCCTCTTCGAGAGGTTTCTTTTCTTCATCTCTTTTAGGTCTAGAAGAAGAGCTGCTAGATGTCTGTTTACTGGAGCTAGATTTTGGCATTACCTTTTTCCAATTTTTTATCAATGTTCTGGATAAACTTACAACTTCTTCATCCTTACTGAATTTTTTCAGTGATTCAACTGTCTTACTTATTCGTGTATTTAATAATTTTTCAAGTGTCATATCAAGTGTTTGTAGACATTTCAGAAGATCTAGCGCTTGCTCTTGACCTTCATTTTCTTCATTTTGATCTTTCCAATTTTCTTTCCATTCTAACAAGTACCTGTTCAACACCCATGCTGAAAAACTCCAACTGTGACGTAACAATTTCACTAGTTGGAGGGAACTGTGAAGTAACACTTGCACTGGTTGTAGGGAAGTGTAATGCTACGTTTACATTCAGCCACTTCCCCTGTCACTCGTCATGCCGGAAATATTGCCGCGGCAGCGTCGACGGAAGTCGACGCCAGTGAGTGTCGTTTACACTCAGCCCTCATACTTCTTTACCGGGCGCGCAACCATGGCTGACGTCGAGGTTGTTGCGGCGACAGCTGTATGTCTACTTAGTGTAATAAATTATTTAAACGTTTTGAAAAAGAAATCGAAAAAATGTGGTCGCAATGTAGCCATAAGGGCTTCTTCCATTTTAACTCTTCTATTGGAGTATTGTTCATGTGAGCACTGATGCGATTTCACGCATCGTGTACTTTATGTTTTTATTCATGATTTTTATCACGTGGATCCCATATTATTCTCTCACTTTCGTATAACTCCAAAAACTGTATTACTGTTTCATTACTCCACTCTGGTGGTGGTGGAGTAGGCATTGTTAACAACTGGACCTCTGATCACTGTACTTGAACAGGACAGAAAAAGAAACACGTCCTTCAGCTTAAAACGCTGGGCGACAAGTGAGCGAGAGGGCTGAATGTAAACACACGCTTTCACTTCCGCTGCCAGTCCTTTGACTCGCGCACGAAAAACCGACAATTGAGGGAGCGCAGGGCAGTGCGAGTGGCAGCGGCAATGTCATGGGAAGTGTCGTATTTACACTCTCGCGCTGCTCACTTCTCTGTTCACTTCCCTGCCCACTTGGGCTGAGTGTAAATCAGGGGTAACATATTTGTTTCTTTTGAAGGCTCTTCTTCCTCTTTGAGAGGTTTCTTTTTTTCATCTCTTTTAGATCTAGAAGAAGAGCTGCTAGATGTCTGTTTACTGGAGCTAGATTTTGGCATTACCTTTATCCAATTTTTTATCAATGTTCTGGATAAACTTACAACTTCTTCATCCTCACTGAATTTTATCAGTGCTTTAACTGTCTACTTATTTGTGTATTTAATAATATTTCAAGTGTCATATCAAGTGTTTGTAGACATTTCAATAGATCTAGCGCTTGTTCTTGACCTTCATTTTCTGAAGTCATTCTTTCCAATTTTCTTTCAATTCTAATAACTTCCTGTTCAACACCCAAGCTGAAAAACTCCAACTGTGACGTAACAATTTCATTAGTTGGGGGGAACAGTGAAGTAACACTTGCACTGGTTGTAGGGAAGTGTAACATATTTGTTTCTTTTGGAGGCTCTTTTTCCTCCTTGACCGGTTTCTTTTCTTCATCTCTTTTAGGTCTAGAAGAAGAGCTGCTAGATGTCTGCTTACTGGAGCTAGATTTTGGCATTACCTTTATCCAATCTTTTATCAATGTTCTGGATAAGCTTACAACTTCTTCATCCTTACTGAATTTTATCAGTGCTTTAACTGTCTACTTATTCGTGTATTTAATAATATTTCAAGTGTCATATCAAGTGTTTGCAGACATTTCAATAGATCTAGCGCTTGTTCTTGACCTTCATTTTCTGAAGTCATTATTTCCAATTTTCTTTCAATTCTAATAACTTCCTGTTCAACACCCAAGCTGAAAAACTCCAACTGTGACGTAACAATTTCACTAGTTGGGGGGAACAGTGAAGTAACACTTGCACTGGTTGTAGGGAAGTGTAACATATTTGTTTCTTTTGGAGGCTCTTTTTCCTCCTTGACCGGTTTCTTTTCTTCATTTCTTTTAGGTCTAGATGAAGAGCTGCTAGATGTCTGCTTACTGGAGCTAGATTTTGGCATTACGTTTTTCCAATTTTTTATCAATGTTCTGGATAAACTTACAACTTCTTCATCCTTACTGAATTTTTTCAGTGCTTTAACTGTCTTACTTATTCGTGTATTTAATAATATTTCAAGTGTCATATCAAGTGTTTGTAGACATTTCAATAGATCTAGCGCTTGTTCTTGACTTCCATTTTCTTAAGTCATTCTTCTCAATTTACTTTTAATCCTAGTAACTTCCTGTTCAACACCCATACTGAAAAACTTTATTTCATTTGATGGTGAACTTCAAAAGAGTAAAGTATTCAGGAACTCGATATCAAATGCACTGAAGCTCACACTTAACGCAGTTGCACGACCTATTATGAACTAACTGCTGAATGCATGACCGATGACTGTATAACACTTCGAACCATAGATATCGAAATACTTTTCAATTTTTTCAAGAGTCACAGAACACTAATGCAATGTTTTTCTTCCTTTTATTATTATATTTATATTCCAAAGTAAGATATTGATCACCTAATTATATTCACGAATTTTTATTGAAATCCGAAAATTATCTTATGAGATAGTGAGGATTGAACTTTTTTTTTTGGGAATTTTTTAAAAATTTTCTAGCTTGACGATTTCTGCGAAATTTCGCGAGCTGTTTTGTTGCAGCCTTCCTCAACAATATTTCAAGTATCAACTTGATCGGATGGATATTCTAGTAGTTATTGAGGAAACAAAATTTCAGATTCTCATAAATACTAACCCATCCGACGGATTTGGCCCAATAACGAACTTGACCGAGATATTTGGACAATTAACCTATTCTGAAAATATGAAAACTCTAGCTGATTCCTTTTGAATGCTAGAGAGGATACGGCCGGCCGGGCAGACTCAACTTTCGCCACAGATTCTTCATCGGGGAGTCGACCCAATCGATTGAGACCATTTTCGGCTCGATATTCCAAAATTACAGACATTCGGGAAAAATGATAGGCACTCTGTTCGGGTGAACAAGAGCGCCAAAAATAGGGTTCTAATTTGAAAAACAGAAGTTATGGCCAATTTAAGATCACAATTTTCAACACAAAATTTGAAACAACCTGTGATGATATTTTTGAAATTCAAGAGATGCATGACCTTTTCACATCCTTCCCTTTCGATTTTGTAAAAACGGTTTACGCTCAGGATATTTAAAATAAGAAAAATGAACATATTACTGACTGAACATATTTGACTTTTTTTCTTTTTTTTTTTTTGAGATATTGAAAACTATTCGATTTAATACAATGGTTTTAACAGAAATGTATTCACTATTGAATACTCGATCATACCAGGAATGGAAACCTTGAAAAAAAAATTTTTCGTCGAATTTATTTTCACTCCCTGTATAACCGGATGTTTTAGGGCTTCGAAAATATTTTAGCTCTGTAGAGAACTTCGAACAATATCATAATCCCAATTTTCAGATTTCAAATATGTCTAGTTCTCCAGAAACGTCTAATAGGCACTCGAAGTTGAGACACCCTGTCTAGTTTCGGAATTATTATTTCTCATCAGTGTCGCGTAACTTGATTGATGGTGACGGCCAAAAATCAACCCACAGAACTTAACTCAAACCAGAAGGCACATTGGAACCATATACTTTGTATTAAAATGCGATTATTCGCTTATTGGGTGTAATTCAACCTCCGGAGTACATTAAGAATGCCTCGATCAAGGCAAGTTAGTGTACTTTCAGGAGAAAAGAATAGAACGTAAATGATGTCTTGAGGAACTGGTTTGGAAAGAATAGCAGACGCTTGAACGCTAGATGGCACATGGTGGTGTATATGGTTCCAATGTGCTTTCCGGTTTGAGTTAAGTTCTGTGGGTTCATTTTTGGCCGTCATCAATAATCAAGTTAAGCGACACTGATGAGGAATAAATATATATAAATATTTATTTTCGATATAAATTCTGATGATAACACTTTATGTTTCCAAAATATTTAAAGATAGGTATAGGACATTCTACATGAATTATGTGTTGAATTCATAAATAATTCAAAAAATGAATATTATACAGGGTGTTTAAGCATCTTACATAAAAAAGCTGTTATTGGTCACTGTCACATGACACATCCTATAAAATGTTTTCATTTTGTTCAAATTTTTTTTTCAAGACGGTTTCATTTCTTCGTTATTGAGTTTATTATATATTGCTGTTCCATACAGAAATCTGAACTATTCATTTGGTAGGAAATCGCGGTCCACTAAATAGTAAGCACAGTAATAAAGTACTCCACTCCGGCCTCTTCTACTTTCTTCACATATCGCCAGTAACAAAATTCTACGAAACTTTGCTCAATTACGTATCTCGAATAGCTTAGGTGCTCCATACCATCTCTCGAAATTCCTCTTATTTGTTTTTATTATATTATATAATAAATTGAATAATACCCGTAGGTGAATAATAAAAATAGATGAAACATAGGTGCTTCAACGATTCAAACATCCGATTTCAATATTCGGTTACATCACTCAAAGATGCAATAAATGAAATGATTTTAAAGGAGACTACACACAAGGAGATGAGTATATCTATTGGGTCAATGGGTCCCTAGGATGTAGTTTTGTATTATATAACTCTGAAAAAAATTATATCTCGACTAATCAGCAACTCCCGATAGGTTCCACCAAATTATTAGGGGTGTGAAGTTGGCGGCCAGTTTCCCAGCGGATTATTATCGGAAACAGCCAAACGGGGAACACGAATAGTTCGCATCAATTTGATTAATCCCTGAAAATTTCATTAACTTCCCTTGGATCCCTGGGGGTTAAATTGGAGTTCAAATCCAATCCCCCATTATTAAAAAATTTATAACTTCCAAACCGTTCGCCGGAGCATAATGCGCTTTTATACACGAGTTGTTTGCATCAATTTGATCAATCCCTGAAAATTTCGTTCACTTCCCTAAGGTGCCTGGGGATCAAATTGGAGTACAAATCCAACCCCCATTATTAAAAAATTCATAACTCTGGAACCGTTCGCCGGAGCATGTCGCTCTTGTAGTGTGGTACAGTGCGAGACTAATAAAACTGTGATGAAGAATGTAAAACCTTCAACAAACATAGGTACATATATCTTAGATTGGTTATAACATAACTAACAGTTTTCCTTCAGTTTCGTTTCAGCATTGATGTGTTAACTTCAGTCGAAATGCTGATTCAAATTTTTGCCAAGATACTTAGCTTTGGTGTCGACAAAATAAATCTGAAATTCCGAAAAATATGTTGGCTTATCAATAGGAAGGAAATCTAAATTGAACTTTACTCATTTACAAGGCAACCATCAAACGAATATTGACGTACGGATTCCAATTCTGAGGTTGCTGTAAATCATCAAATATTCAAATCACCCAATGAATTGAATCTAAAATACTACGTTTATTGGTTAATGCCCTTGGAATGTGTCCAACTACACCATCCATGACGATTCAAGACTCCCATAAGTCACCAGAGAAATAAAAAATCACTCAAGAAAATACCATCAGAAGCATGCCGACCAACTGACAGAAGATCAATAGAACTCATGAAGGTTGAAAAGAACCTGGCCAAACGATGTAGATGAGCGTGAATCCAGCAACGGATTCCAGCAATACTTTTATCGCTTAGCGGACAGTGCCTTGTGCATGCTGTAACTATTGATCCAGGCTGAAAATTTGCTCTAAGGAATTATACGTTTCTGAATTGCAACAGTTAACTCATGGAGTTGTTATTATAAGATAATAAAGGAACTTTATAATTTAAAATGTTCGGCGTGATCCATTGCCATGCGCTTGAGGTGCTTCAAATAGAATTTGAATCTTTGGAATGGGCTATTCGATAGAGTAAGACGAATTCCTGAAAAGACGATGTCACATATGTTTAATGAATTTAAGGTGATATTTTTGACTTCAATAATCATTAGAATCGATGAAATCCAGTGTCACACTTCAGGGAGGGTACGGAGGGATTGGAAGAAATGCAATGTTGTTGCCCGAGTTGCAGGAGTTTGCAGGTTACAACTCAAGAACGTGGTTGCAGTCAGCTGAAGCAAAACATCAGGTTAGAAATAGCAGCAATATCAATAGCTATTTGTGAACGTGTTATCACCAATCTACGTTCCCGTTCAGAAGAGTGTCAGCAACGCAACGATCATCATTTGGATATCATCATATTTTCCAAATAATTCTCCAATTTCTATGATAATAATAAACAATGAACTTTTTATTGCTTACAAATATTCTTTGTTTTATTGATCTTACAAAAACCCGAAACCCTTTCTGGACACCTTGTAGATAAAATAGAAGAATCAACGAACACTGAGACGGACACATTTCTTGAATTAACACTGCTCAAACATACTTGATCCACTTGAATCTGTAATATACATTTGAAAACGAAACATACGAGATTACCGGCGAAATAAACTCGATTTCTGTTTCGAGGGGGACTACTTAAGATGTAGGTTATTTATTTATTTATTCAACAGGGAAACATACACAGGTAAACAAATACCCAGAAGAATGTTCACAAATAAATTGAATACTTACAAAGGTACACAACAATTATTCTAACTAAACTAGTGTAAACTTAATACTATAGTGTCAAAAAAGAAAGAAAAAGAAAACAAATACACTGCATTTTCCACTACATAATTTCACCCCCCCCCAAACCATTTGAAAATCTCATGTAGTAACGTCTTAAATATTTCCTAACTGCCTTCTCATCAAGATGAAAAATATCTATTGTAGTTCTAAAATAGTTGCACCGTTCAAGTACTCTTATAATAGGGGAATTTTTGGAGCTGTTAGTAGCCCTCAAGGGCAGGACGAAGGTGTCCAACTGTCTTAACCTCCTCAATGGAGCATGTAGGCGAAACTGCGATATGAGCCAAGGCGATTCCAACCGATTACTGAGCAACTTATACATCACTCATCACTCGGCGGTTTTCCAAACTTATCATATTGAAATGTCTCAACCTTATAATATAATATAATATAATTTCTAGGATCACCCCTATTCAAACGTAAACCACACCTAAACGCCATAAAACGGAGAAATTTCTTTTGGACTTTTTCAAGTCGCTCTATATAGGTTATATAGTGGGGATTCCATACAACCGAAGCAAAGTTCAACTTACTGAACACATATGAATAATAAAGGGCGATAACGGATCAATTGTTGGAAAACTATCTACTCTGTCTCAATATGTAGCTTAGTCCTCAGTCCAAGAACATTCTGATAATAAACATTTATACAACCATTCATCAATGGAGTAACCGCTATCAGAAAAATATAAATTCAACCACTTGTCTTGATATGTCGTCATCGGAAGATATCTGGATGATCCTTGAATTGTCATCTCTACGAATGAGAACATTTCCATTGTGTGTCCATACATATTTATATCATTTACGTTTTGCAAGCTCACGAGCCTGCTTGAAAATTATCTTGTCGGCTAATGTAAGATGCTCATTTATATAGAGTCTTTCGGCCACATTCGACACTGTTAGGCCAGCATGAGTACTACCCATGGCAGCACGCTTTTGGGTAACTAGCCAGGAAATCATCACGATCAGTTTTATTGGAAAATCGTACTACAATATTCTTAGTTATAGACGCATAGCGCTTCAACCCTTGCTACTACAACCCTCACCCCCAAATTTTGAATAGAGAACATGGGGTGAGTGATACCTCATTTGAAAAGGTATTTTTATACTGATTTTAGCACAGTAATTGTTTTTTTATTTTATGCATTAGCTCTCGACTATTCTTAACTAAGTATTTGAAAATAAAGTGGTGTTTTCATGGCACTTGTAGTGTTTTTTTGTGAAAAATCGACATTTTGAGCTTCAAAACAACCATGACTCATTGATCCAATTTTGACGGAAATTATTGAAAACAATGCTGGAAATTATGTGGAAGATCAGATTGTGTTTCAGCAGGATGGAGCTCCTCCACACTACGTGTTACCAGTTCGACAATATCTGGATCAAAGATTTCCAAATCGGTGGATTGGAAGAAGAGGTCCCACTGAATTGCCAGCCAGATCGCCAGATCTGTCACCACTAGATTTCTTTCTTTGGGGCCAGTAAAATTTACTCTACACAGCCCGATTCCATAGAAGATTCAAGAAGATGTATAGTGAACGAATGTCGTCAAATCACTCCAGAGATGCTGCAAAATGTGCGCCATCGTTTCGAACAAAACTTATTTCATTGTATGGAAGCTAATGGTGAACAATTTGAATATTTGTTACGTTATTTATTTGTAGGTTGTATCTCAGGGTTGAGAGATATTTGGAGCGTTATCGGTGATGTCGCGAAAGGGTTGATATTCTGTTCGATTTATTTCTGGCGAATCTTAATTTTGGCGCGCAGTTTATTTAATATCGCCTCCGTCTTGAGATCAATTAGGCAACCAACATTTCACACTTCCGGAAACACCGTTTCTTGACATATGGAAAAGAGGAGAAATGATTATTATTAATTCTCGAGTGTAGCTGTCACGACCTTCGTCCATACTCAGAATATTTTTCTATCGACCATTGTGTCGGATATATTGGAGAAAGTCAACTAAATGAATTTCGCTGTGTATTTTGTAATTTTTTGGAGTTTGTTGAAACTCAGTGAAATTTCCGTCTTGTACGGGATAAACTTCTGCATTCTGGTAGAATATTCTGGAATACGCCAACCACCATCTTGGGCTTGTGTTTACATCCATAACGACGATATTTTCTGGACATTTTCGTGAGTCATACAGTTCTTCAACCTATAATCTGAGGTTTGATTCTTCTACACACCTGGAATTCCACTGGAATAGAACCACCTTCACATCAGGATAGAACAACCCTCCTATCATCCCTGCTGTAGGCCCTTGACAGCCGGAGAAGGTTGAATTGTGACCTGTCCTTTGGAGGCCACCCTTAGTTGACACCACCAGACATCGTTTTGGATGAGTAAAATCTTTTTCATATGATTACTGTCTTTTGGAATTTGCATTAACTGTGCTATTTTGCATCTATTATACCACCTATATTTTAAGATATGCCAGTAGATGTATGGCATTGTTGAGTTGGACCATATATATAGAACTTATATAGCATTGTTACCGTTGTAGTTAAGACTTTCAGGAAATTTATATATTAACTGTATTCATATATTTGTGAGTGAAAGCCGGCCTTCATACCTGAGAAACGATATTGTATGACTACTCAAACATTCATGATATATTTCCATCAACTTCGTGTGAATAATTTATATAGATCTAGTATTTGAATTAAATCATCAAAAATCTTTAGATTACTTTTCTGTTTCTAGCTAATAATATTAATTTGGTAGTTTTGTTGAAATTTTAGAAAGGTAACCCTGAAATATTTAAATAATTAAAACTATCTGGCGCCCATTCATTTTATAAAGTAGTTTCATTCATAATTAGAATCCACCCCTTCTCCACTAAAGCATAGCCGCGAGCTCAGTATCTTTAATATATGTTACTATTATTTGTATATTATCTTGAGATATTTTCCTATTATTTAGTGAAAGGAAAACTAGGTAACATATTTAATTAATTGATGTGAGTTTTTGATAAATTATTTAGTTTACTTTGAAAAGTCTTCTTTCTTAGATCAATACTTAGAGCGTTCTGATACCGTACGGTTGGAGAATTTCAGTGAATAAAACAGCTAGTCGAAAATCTGACCCTAGAAGCATTAACACGTACGGTATGACTTCATTTGCCCAGTGGCAGATGTTTTGCAATTTCAAATAAAAGTACGGAAATTTTGGTGTTTCGGAAGCACGAAATGTCAATTATTCGCAAAAAATTGATTTAAGTGATAAAATTAAGTAACGCATGAATATTTCGAGAACTAATGCATAAAATGAAAACACAATTACTGTGCTGAAATCAGTATAAAAATACCTTTGAATTGAGGTATCACTCACCCCATCTTCCCTATTAAAGAATTGGGAGTGGGGGTTGCAGCAGCAAGGGTTGAAGCGCTATGCGTCCGTAACCTACATCTTAAGTTGTCCCCCTCGAAACAGAAATCGAAATATCCGAGCATTTTTATCGAGAAAATTTATTTCGTCTGTAATCTCGCCTGTTTCGTTTTCAAATGGCCACGCTGTATAATTTTACTGAACATCTCCACACAGGATAAGAACATGTCATTCAAATAAACTGAATATAGTGTAATGAATTTTCAAAACAGATATTCAGATATTATTATGATGATCTATCATGAAAAAATATTCATTATTCGGTTTATTTTATAAATTTCTATGACTTTCTCATATACAGGGTAAGTCTTTGACCACTGCGTTAATTTTAACCATAGATTCTTGACGTCAAAAGAAACATTTTCTTCCTATAACATTTTTCCAAATTTGGCCACGTTCAAAAGATATAGGGTGTTGAAATTTCATAAAAAAATTGCATTTTCACCTGTAATATTCAAACGACAATATCAATTGAAATGATCTCTTGTAGAAGGTTTTTGATAACAGTCATGCATATTTTGGCATCATTAGATTTAATCCATTTCTTGTGGGTTTCTCACTACTACTCTACAGATTGGTTAAATTGCATGAAAAACAAATATCGCTTGAACTAAAGGTCCGTATCTCGTACCTCCTGGAATCATAAGTCTTTTTTGCAGATAAAATCATTCCTCATCCTTTCTCCTAAATTGCACCATTCTTGAGATATTTGAAGTTGAAAGGAATTGAATCGATATAATTTTGTCCAAATTTTCTGATTTTCCCAAATCCAACTCTGTGCTGAAATGTTTCAATAATCAGATTTGTTCAATGTTGCCATATTTTATGTCTTTATTAAATATTTCTACAAAAGTTTGAGGAAAACTCTCCAGGCTATGATTCCACCACTAAACACAATTGATGAAATTTACCACTGATCAATTTTTGTCTTACATTCACCACAAAATCTAAATTGCCATTTGCTGTATTCATTGTTAATGATGTCTAGCACCTTGTTTAATATTTCATCCAGAGTAATATTCCATAATGAATAAAGAAAAAGTTTTCCATCGCTCACATAGGTACTTCGGTATATTGTCGTAATAAGCGTTGAAATAGGTAATGTATTTTCTGTCAGGACCTGTTAAATTGAAGACTTGTCTTTATGAAGAGCTGGTTTTTTATAGCTTCAGACTTTCAGGGTGTTCATCAAATTAAATCTATTCTAACATAGGAATGCTTCAAATTAAGCTCATATGAGTTTTGAAAACATACAACCCAGTCTCCTAGATTTGTTTTGTATCTTTATTATCTTTATTTCATACACCAATTCAACCTGGTTCACAAACTTAGGAGATAATAGAATTTGACTTAGTTTTAATATTTCTGAATGTTTGTTATGATGCATGGTTAATTAAAATTCAATCAATAATGAAACTGAGAGCTATAAGCTCATTAACAACAAAGATTACAATAGAATGCATTTTCTGACCATAATCATTTCATACTGAATTAAATAATTTCAAGCAATCGATATTATCCTTCCAATATTTTCCACATTTTTTGAAAGAAAGCTACAAATAACTGTTGACATTTTCAAACAGAATCAAAACAACAAGGAACCACCACAGAGACGTTATAATATTTTAATGTGATAATAATTCACTCTAGTTATTCTGAGGAAAATTATAACTAAAGATCAATAATAGTTATGGATATTATCTTTCATTTAAAAAAACATTGCAATTATTGTTTTTTTCTTTCCTGGGGTTCGGTAATAAATTAATATTCTATGGTAAGGTATTAAAATTTGACATAATCTATGAATAACCATTATTCAATATTTATCTTCTTGTTTACGTA
>JARTUT010002310.1:0-57690 GCA_030674115.1 Micraspis discolor | reverse complement strand
TAAGTTTTCCAGAGTATGGAAATCCGAATGTTGGTAAGCAATAGCAATGTCGACAGCATAAACAAATTTTTTGAGATGATATCGTCGGTAAATCACTTAGATATAAATTGAAAAGTACAGGAGCTAAAACTGATCCTTGAGGAAGACTGTTTTTCAATGTTTTGAAATTGCTACTCTTATTGTCAATAAAAAACACGAAATCTTCTATCAGATATCATATTTTTTAATAATCATACCATTTTCCCACACTTTAGATGGGTGTAGAGTTTGAACCTCAATACATCTTTTCACACAATGTCATATGCCGAAGATAAATCAATGAAAGCAGCTCCTGTTTTTCAACCTATCATTGAAGCCTGATTCTATGAAAGTTGTGAGGCTGAGAACCTGATCTGAACAATTTCTATTTTTCCTAAACCCTCCTTGGAAATTTTGTAGAGCATTTTCTATAGAAGATTCAATTCTAAAAACAATTAGCCTTTCTATCTTGAAAGGAACAGTTAATAAACTGATGGGTCGATAACTCCTAGGATCACAAGGATTTTTCCTCTTTTAAAAAAAACCTATTTGTTTAGCCTTACGAAATTCGAAGGAAAGTTTCCTTGAATTCAGAATATTGTTATAGAAAGAAAATAACCAAGGCAAGGCCTTTTTTCTTAAATGTTTGACGAATTCTGGATAAATTCCGTCAAAACTCTGCTGCCTTTCGAGATTTGGTAGATTTGATTGCAGCCTCAATTCATATATATTGAATGGATGTGACACATGATCTAAAGTAGAGCTGATCTCCTGAATATCTGTAATTTTTTCTTTATGTTCCTCATTTTAGATTGGGATATATTGTCTGATTCAGATACATCAACTAGGCGGCGAGTGATTGAAATTGGATCAATTTTTGATGATGATGAGGTAAGGGAGTAAGCTTCACCTGATTTTCTCAATATATCCCATGAACTCCTACTCGAATGTGTAAAATTCATTTTTGATACAACACTATCCCATTTCTCTTTTCGGCTTGTATTGATAGAATTCATAAGCCTTTCACATTTATCAACGGATGGTGATTTTTGATAATCCTTGTACAAATTATCGGTTTCTTTCGACCAACCTGGAATATAATCTTTCCGGAAACCTCTTGAACGAACTTTTTAGCATGCGGCTTTTACAACACCTGAGAATCTGTGATAGTTATCGAGTGGGTTTAATCCATCTAATATCACTGTCTACCTTCTTAGCAAATTCAATCCAATTCGCTTTCTTGAAATTCCAACGGGTCTTCTTAAACATTCAGAATATTGAATTAAACTTCTTGATGTCAACAGTATAGGCCTATGTTGGCGATGAGGAAAAAACTCCCAGAATTTTACGCTTTGCAGGAAGTGATTTGCAAGTATTGTCACAAGACACTAAGCAGAGATCAGGATTGTAGCCTCTATTCCATCGGGAAGAATTTAAAGAAGGTACATCTTTTCCATAAAAAATTAAATAGAAATAATTATCTTCCGTCCAGTCAGCTAAAGCTATTCCAGTTCTATCATAATTATTATAACCCACACACATGGTAAGAATTAAAATCACCGCAATTAATTGAAGGATGAGGAAGATTCATTTCGAAATTTCTTGGCCAAATAGTATTTGGAGGTTTATAAATATTAACGATAGAAATATTACAAAAATTGAAAGAGATAAAGAAAAAACACCCTCACCTTCGCTTTTTGGATTAACTCGATATTGTGAATCAAGGATTTTTAACATAACGAGCTAAACCGTAAATTTTACTAAGGAGATAATCAATGAATACATAACCTGTTATGATTCCTCTTTCACGAAGATTTTATTCAGTATACGCATGTGTCTCTGAAAAAGAATAATCTCAGCACTATAGTCCGTTGCTAATTTAGAAATATAATTCCTCTTGTCCTTAGAAATAACTTCTATATTTCAATATACAAAATTTGTCGCCAATCTGCAAGGAGGATTCTTCGAATCGGGTCTTGCGGTCCAAGTGACGATTTTTCAGATCTTCTGATGTTTGAAGTCTGCTATGGAACCCATTCAAAGGGAAATCATCATCCATAGTTGGGGAAGGTTGTGATATAATACTTATTTCATTAAAAAAAAATAGCTGAGGAAAAATTATCGACTGACATTTATTATGACAAGTGTCATAATTAATAATTATTAAGATATAATATTTATACTGTAAATGTTTCTAATGGAATATTCACCCGTTCCTATTAGATTTTATTGATTCTTATGCATTCACTTTCTTTCATCCCATTTGGTTTCCAGCTTCAAGAGATTAAAGTACAAATCTAGCTATCAATTGAGTTGATCAAATATATTCCGTTGAACGTGGGACGATCGTTTGAACTAGATCCAGATATCCAAATGATGATTTTTCCGTATAAGCAACCGGCATGAGGGGATGACTTTTCTCGAGATCTCAGATAGTCGAAGTAGGAAAATATGAAGGAAATATAAATTAAACATTTGAGACTGACTTTTGCTACTGTAAAATGACATATTTACAGGGTTTTCTGATTTGTTTTCAACAAACTGAAATTGGTGATAGATCACATCATTTTATGCAAAATAGTTTCCATGAACATGGGTCCGGTAATGCTTTGTTTCCGATATAGAGGATGTTGAAGTTAAAAAATAATTCCCGTTTTCTTTGATATCTTCCGACTGATTTCTAATAATTGCATAGGGGTTTTGAGGTGAAAAATTCAATTTCGTGGTCGATTTGGTTGTATTATCTAGAGAGCACCACTGTCAATCGTTTCGTTCCCTTCAAACCGTTGCATCTTTTATGCCACCCTGTACGTCATTTTGGACTGAAAAATCGATTTCCTGTCTTTTTTTAGTTACAAAAAGTATACCTCATTCAAGTCGCTAGTCCCAACGGTTTCCGAGAAAAACGCTTTTGATTTATATAAGAATTTTCATAGTGAATTTTCAAATTTTTCAAAAACTTCTATTGACGATTTTATTTTTTCAATTTGTTTCTATATTACACACTGTTTTGAATGAAATATTTATAGTTTGCGAACCCCTATGAAAGCTCACAAAAACCGATATCCCTGACTTTTCTAGTTGAAAAACGTGCACCCCATCGAAGTCGCAACCATTTCAGAGAAAATCATTTGAAGCTAACTCTATTTTATTGAATTCTCTAAAACATGTAGAAACAAATTTGTAATAATTTATATTGAATATTTTTGAGAAGTAACAATTTGAAACGAAACAAATAAGATAATAATTTTTTGAAGAAGGTGATGATTGATTGTTTTACAATCAGCAATTGTTGGCGTGATCACAATTGTTGCATTTCGAATTCTTAAGAGTAATTCTTCCTGGGTGTTAACTGGGGTAGCATACACTTGATATTTCATTGTCCTCCTCCAAACAAAAAAATCAACAGGATTTGAATCAGGGAGCGCAGTGTTCATTCTACAGGGCAACCTCTCCCAATCCATCTGTTTTTAGAAGATGCATTCAGCCAATTTCCTGACGGGTCAAGAAAAATGATGGCTAGAGACCCATCCAACTGGAAAATTATATCTTCTCTAATATTTAGTGGCAGATTTTCAACAAATGTGGGGTGGTTGGCAATTGAAGAATTCAAAATATTTCATCATTCACAATATTGGGAGCTCAAAGGGTCTCAAAACTTAATCAAAAATTATTCCATCCAAATATTTGATTTGAATTCATTCTGGAAATTTCTAGGGCAGAAATGCATGCGGATTTTCTATCGCCCACTCATGCAAACTATTCCTCTTCGAGTAAAAGTGGTTTCATCAGTCCAAACGACTTTCTCTAAAAAAATTTGGCTCTTGCTTATTTCTTGCAATAATAAATCTGCAAAAGTGCTCTCTTCTTATTTTGTCATCAGGATGGAGGCTTGAACAGGAGTTAAGTGGTGGGCTTTGTAATTGTTGTTTTTAAGTGTTTGGAATATTCTGTTTCCTGAAATATTTAGTAATTGGGATTCTTTACAAATACTGAGTTTTTTTATTGCCTTCGAAGGTCTGTAAAATCCTATTTCTCTGTAGATGATTTCTTCTGTGTATGCCTCTGTTCGGGCCATCGGTGACCAATACTATTTTCCCTAATTGTTGATAAGCTGCTTGAAATGCTTCATGATTGGGGTGTCGACGATTTGGAAAACGTGTTGCATATTCATGTGCAACAGCTCTTGCATATTTGCATATCCATCACAGAAACCATAAACAGAAATGATGTCTGCATATTCTACATTACCATACACAAACACCATTTCTTAAATTGTAATCAATTAGTAAAATATAAACAAGTTATGAGTTAACTATAATTATATTTAAAGACATCTAAATCTGACATGATTATTCGGGTTTTCCATGACAACCACAATAGATTTAAAATGACTATACACAATGACTAATTTGAAGTGTGTTAAGTTTAGACGTCATTAATTATAATTATAATTAACTACAAAGAAGAAATCATCTACAGAGAAATAGGATTTTACAGACCTTCGAAGAAAATAAAAAAACTTAGTGTTTGTTGGGGTTTCGCATATTTTTTGGATTGTGAATTTCGGAACGAATAGACCAATGTCGGGATATTTTGTTTGTTTTCCTTGTTTGCACCACAATGTGTAATGCTGGCAACACCGAATTTCGAGGGAAGAGATATTTTCCCGAAGATAAAAGACAAGAGAAAGATTTGATCGCATCGTCGTCGACAGTAGATTTGTTGCATTTTGGAGAGTGTCGTTCACATTCGGTGAAGTTTATGATCGAAAGTGAAAGAAAGGTGAGTCAGATTATCGTTCAGGTGTTACTTTTTGATCATTTGATTTATTATTATTGTTCGAATTTCATACAGTCCACTTGCTCTTTTGTCGCGCTTAAACATTGGTCCATTCGGCGCCTGATTCGTTTTTGAGAAAATTGATTTTCATTTCATTATATTTTGTCAAATTAATTCGATTTCGATCAGTTTATTTTCAAAAAATCGTTTGAAAATTGAACTCGATAACGTTCATATCATATAAAGTGACTACAGCTGCATGTGCATACATATTCGAACGGACGAAAAAAACGTTCATATTTCGTTTTCACGATAAGAGTTCCATCGTTTATCTTGAATATTGGAATAAATCATCGGCATTTGTTTCAGCGTTGTTGCCAAATTTTGTTCAGTTGGTTTGCATTTTCCTGTTTCAGAAAACTATTCGCGATGCCATCTGACGCGTCTGCGTTAGCTATTCCTTATGCCAATCGTAAGACCGCTTCTAATCGTATTAGAGAAATCAGAGGTAGCGCAGGATGCTCAGGACGATCCCACTTTGATTTCGGAGCTGAAGATGCGAATGAATAGGTTAGAGTCAATTTATAAACAATTCGAAGCTAGCTACTTCAAGATTGTTAGTGCTAGGGCAAATGAGGGTGAAGAAGTTCTTCAAACACAGGAAGATGTTCGTTCTTTAGTAGATAAACAATATTTCACTGTTAAATCTATCTTTTATAATTTGGTTGAAAGGGTAAATCGAAACAGTGAAACGGGGACTCCTCCACCTACAGTATCGCACGTTAGATTACCCAAGATTTCACTACCCAATTTTGAGGTGTTTTGAAAGAATGGCCTAATTTTCGTGATTTGTTCGTATCATTGGTTGATAAAAATTTGTCGTTGAGCAACATTGAAAAATTTCAGTACCTTTTGAGTAGTACATCCAATGATGCTCTGGAAATAGTTGAAGGAATACCTTTGTCAGGGGACAATTATCCGATCGCTTTCGGTAGTTTACTTAAGCGTTATGATAACAAGAGGCCTTTAGCAGTTTCGTATTGGAATGAAATTTTTCGTTTTCCAAAATTAGAAAAGGAGAATGTAACTTCATTGAGGAAATTGTTAAATGTATTTTCTGAAAATTTATCCGCTTTGGACAATTTGGATTTTCCGGTTGATTCGTGGGACTTTCCATTGTTTAATATACTTTTGGATAAAATCGATTTCAAAACAAGAACTAAATTTGAATTAGATCACAGTAAGGTAGAATTACCTCAATATGCCGACTTAATAGCATTTTTGTCATGTCATTGTAAAGCCTTAGAGGCAGTCGAATCATCGAATGATAAGTTTCAAGTTCAGAGGAATAATTATTCGGCTTGTGCTCCTAAAGTTGTTAGAAATAATAGTTCACGGGTTTCATTCTTAACTGATGCAAATTCCAAGTTGAAAAATTAACATTTTTGTAAATCTTCGAACCACGTGAACCTGAATTGCTCTATTTTTTCAGAATCGTTTCCATATGATAGATTTTTGTTAGCTAAAAATCATCAGTTGTGTTTAAAATGTTTGCAATCTTCTCATCGTTGTAATAGTTGTCCGAGTAAATCGTCATGCGGACGTTGTGGAAGTAGTAGACATCATTCGTTTCTACATTTTGAGCGAGTTGAATTTAATCGATCATTGGAAAATAAACCGAGCACTTCAGCTTCAGGTTCTTTGATTCATAAACATAATTCGGATAGTTCTGAGGCTGTAGTTGATAATAAGTCTCAAACTAGTTTAAATCAGGCAGTTTCTCTGCAAATTTCTCCTGTTAAATCGTCAGAATCGTTTGTTTTGCTTTCGACAGCAGAAATTTTGGTAAAAGACGCATTTGGTAATAAAAGGAAAATTCGTGCATTGCTTGATAATGGAAGTCAGGCTAGTTTCATAACATCAAAATGTTTGAATAAGTTAGGTTTGAGATATATATGCCTTGACAACTTCGATTCATGGAATTGGTAGCTCTCCCGTTGTACCCAAGGGATCTTCAACTTGTACGATTAGTTCATGTTATGACACCGAGCAAGAATTAAAAGTTGATGTCTTTGTTTTACCAAAATATGTTCGGATATGCCAAATTTCAAGATAACTTCGTTTAATTGGCCTCATATAACTTCTCTGAAATTGGCTGATCCCAAATTTCATAGTTCGCGTTCGATTGATATGCTCATTTCTGCGGATATCTTTGCTCAGATATTAATTCCAGGTAAAGTTGAAAGTAATATTGAGAACCTATAGCTATCAATACATTATTCGGTTGGGTTTTGACTGGACGAATCGGTTCAGAAAATTCTTTTGTTGATAGTGGTGGTTTAACATCATTTTGGTTTCATGTCCAACTGAAGTAGAATCATTGGAAAATGCGCTAAAGAAATTTTGGGAGTTGGAACAAGTACCTGAACATAATGTCATTTCTGAGGATGATCGGCTCTGCGAAGATATCTTCTCGAAAACTACAACTCGGGATGTTGATGGTCGATATATAGTTGATTTGCCTTTTATTTCGAATTTGGAACCATTTTTTCAAGATTCTCGGGAGATAGCTATCAAAAGATTTTTCAACTTGGAATGTCGGTTAAGCAAGGATGATGTTTGAAAATTCAGTATGATGACTTCATGCGTGATTATTTGAATTCGGGACATATGACCATTGCTCCAAATTTGACGGATTATTCTAAATCCTATTATTTGCCACATCACTGCGTTATAAAACCTGACTCATTGACAACTAAATTGAGAGTAGTCTTTGATGCATCTCAAAAATGCACATCGGGGTTGTCACTTAATGATTCGTTGTACGTCGGCCCCAAATTACAAACTGATTTGGTGGGTCTTTGGCTCGTTTCAGAACACATCGTATTGCTTTTACTGCTGACATTAAGCAGATGTTTCGACAAATTATAGTTTCGCCTAAGTTTCGAGATTATCAGCGTATTTTTTGGCGTTTCTCTAGTGATGAACCACTTTTAGAATATACGTTGAATACGGTTACATTCGGATTAACATGTTCGCCGTTTCTTGCAAATAGAGTAATCAAACAGCTCGCCATTGATGAGGGTTGTAACTTTCCGTTAGTCATTTCAATTTTAAATAATGATATTTATATCGATGATGTTCTGTCGGGAAGTGATTCTTTAGATGATGCTCGTGTAATTATCGAACAATTGATTTGCGCTTTTGGAAAAGCCGGTTTCCCTCTGAGGAAATGGGCTTCAAATTGTTCTGAATTACTTAGTTTTCTGCCAGATGAATTTAAACAGATTCCTCTTGATTTGGACGACAGTTCTATTGTTAAAGTCTTGGGTTTGAAATGGAATCCTACTAAAGACGTATTTTGTTATACCGTGAATGTTTCATCTAAAGAATGCACTAAACGCACTATTTTATCTGAGTTAGCGAGAATATTTGATCCTTTAGGCTTTCTCGCACCTATTACATTTTTCGCTAAATATTTGACCCAAATTTTATGGAGTTTGGGATTAGATTGGGACGACGTTCCTCCAGAGAATATCGTTTCTCGATGGAATCAATATAGATCAGAACTCGAGTCTCTTTCAAATCTTGAAATTCCTAGATTTTTAGAAATTCCTCGATCCAAATCTTGTGAATTGCACGGATTTTGTGACGCGAGTGAACGAGGTTATGCTGGTGTTGCGTACTTGAGAGTGAAAATTTCGGAGTTCGAATACAAGTCGATATTAGTTCTGGCAAAAACAAAGGTTGCTCCCTCAAAAAAGGTATCGATACCAAGATTGGAGTTGTGTGCCGCCGTGTTGTTAAGTAACATGTTAAGTTATATAAAATCGGTATTTGTTTACAATTTCACTATAACTCGCACATTTGCCTGGTCAGATTCAAATGTTGCATTATGTTGGATCAAGTCTCCACCAAGTAGATGGAAGACTTTCGTCGCCAATAGAGTAGCTTCTATTCAAGAAAAGGTTAGTCCTAGTTGCTGGCATCATATTAATGGTTGTGAAAATCCAGCAGACATCGGATCTAGAGGTTGTCTACCCTCTGAGCTTTTAGATAATTCGTTATGGTGGGCGGGGCCCCCTTTTCTTAGAAGTGTTTTTCTGTTTCCAATGGAATTGCAGAAAATTTCTCTGATGATGAGATAATATCGGAAACGAAACTTTATAGTTTCAATGTTCATGTTGAAGATGGAGTAGTTTCTTCTTTATTAGAAAAATATTCGTCTTTAAGTAAAATACAGTCTATTATGGCCTATCTTTATAGATTCATGAATAATATTCGGAAAGATAAACATAAGATGAGTGGTATTCTTACTGCCATAGAATTGAATACGGCTTTAATGATCGTTGTTAGAAGCGTTCAGAGTATTGTTTTTGCGGAAGAAATAAAGCGGTTGAAACAAGGTTTACCTCTTTCGAAACCTCTACGCAAATTGATGCCGTTTCTATGCGATTTCGGTTTGCTCAGAGTAGGCGGTCGTATTATCAATAGTAGATTATCTTATGATAAGAAATATCCGATTTTGCTACCTAGAAAACATAGATTGACGGAATTAATAATCGAAAGTTTTCATCGCAAGTATTTGCATCCTGGTCTACGTACACTGCAGTATTTGCTCTCGCAACAGTATTGATTCTGTCACCTAGAAGGGCAATTCGCAGTATTATTTCAAAATGCTTCAAATGTTTCAGGACGATTCCTAAAACTTTTCAGCCATTGATGGGAAATTTGCCTCCCTTTCGTATATCCCAGGCTAAACCGTTTTCGTGCGTGGGTATCGACTTTGGTGGTCCGTTTACCATCAAAAGTAGCGGATTGCGATCGGCTAAAATGAAGAAATCGTATCTTTGTCTGTTTGTTTGTTGTGCTACAAAGGCATTGCATTTAGAGTTGGCTTCGGATCTAAGTACTGCCTGTTTTCTGGCCGCCTTTCGTCGTTTTATTGGAAGGCGCGGTCGAGTATCACACATTCACACGGATGGTGGTACTAACTTTGTAGGCAGCAAATTATTTGAAGAACATCTTGAGGGATGCTGCGGAACACGAAAATTGGAATGGTCGTTTAATCCTCCCGGCACACCACATTTCGGTGGTCTTGCTGAGAGCGGTATCAAGTCGGTCAAAACACATTTGTATCGTGTAATAGGAGAACAAATTCTCACTTTCGAAGAATTGAACACATTATTAGTTCAAATAGAAGCTGTGCTCAATTCGCGCCCTCTGACAGAACAAAGTTCAGATCCCAATGATTTTTCGGTTTTGACCCCAGGTAATTTTTTGACATTGGAACCTTTATCGGCTTTGCCAGACCCTGATTTGACTTCGTTGAATTTCAATCATCTCGATAGGTGGCAATTATTGACTCGATTGCACCAAGATTTTTGGAAGCGATGGCACATTGAATACTTGCATTCTTTAAATCAACGATTGAAATGGACGAGCGACGGTGTTGGAATAGATGTCGGTGATTTAGTTCTGATAAAGGATGAAAATCTTCCCCCATTAAAGTGGAAGATTGGTAGAATCACGGAATTATATCCCGGCAGGGATGGAGTTGTTCGAGTGGCTTCGGTGAAAACACCTGATAGTCAGTTCAAACGTGGACTTACTAAATTATGTCCACTACCAAAATCAAATTAATTTTTTGATTTTTTTTTTTTTTTTTTGTATACATGGAGGTTCAGTATGTATGCACTTGTTTATTTTATTTTGCTTGAATCAAGCTGTACATTGATTTTTTTTTTTCGGTTCTATTTAAAAAAAATATATGTTGATATTTTTGGTGAGCGGAATGTTGGGGTTCCGCATATTTTTTGATTGTGAATTTCGGAACGAATAGACCAATGTCGGGATATTTTGTTTGTTTTCCCTTGTTTGCACCACAATGTGTAATGCTGGCAACACCGAATTTCGAGGGAAGAGATATTTTCCCTGAAGATAAAAGACAAGAGAAAGATTTGATCGCATCGTCGTCGACAGTAGATTTGTTGCATTTTTGGAGAGTGTCGTTCACATTCGGTGAAGTTTATGATCGAAAGTGAAAGAAAGGTGAGTCAGATTATCGTTCAGGTGTTACTTTTTGATCATTTGATTTATTATTATTGTTCGAATTTCATACAGTCCACTTGCTCTTTGTCGCGCTTAAACAGTGTTCGTAAAGCGTCCCAACATCTCAATATTTCAGGAAATAAAATATTCAGAACACTTAAAAACAACAATTACATAGCGTACCACTTCTACTTATTAGTGAAAAATAGAAAAACTGCATGCATTTCACTTAAAAATTTTCAGAATGAATTCAAATTAAATATTGGGAATAATTTTCGGAAAAAGTTTTGGGACCCTTTGGCTTGAAATGCATTTTTCTCTGAAACGGTTGCTTCTAGCGACTTTGATGAGGTATACCTATTTCAAGTAAAAATGATGAGAAAATTGATTCTTCAAGTCCAAAATAGTGTACAGCGCCTGTCTACGAAATTTCATGAAAGGATTTCAGAAGCAGTCAAAAGATATTAAAGAAAACGCGAATTATTCTCTCCAACACCCTGTATCTCGGAAACGAAGCATTTCCAGACTTTGTTGTTTAAAATGATGTGATCTATCACACATTTCAGATTGTCGGAAACAAATCAGAACACTCTGTAGAGGGTTCCCGAAACTCAACGATGATCTGGTACCATGGTACCTGTAGGAATAAGGCCTAAGGACATCAGTTATTGATGAAATAAGACAAGAAATCAAGACATTGCAGCGATAATATGAATTTGTCGGAACAGCCTATAATTCGATATCCATAGATTCATGACGTCCCCTAAGACAGTTAATGGAGCAGTAATGAAAAATTTTCGAAGAATTCGAAAATTCAAAATCCTTAGTCGCAATTTCATGAACCGTGATCAAAATTTCACAGAGATGCTTTCAAGAATACGTTCTTAAGGATCAGTGCCATTAATCCGAACTACAAATCGAAGTGATTCCCTAATTAATAAATGTGATTTCATATTTTTTAAAGCCAAATGTTAAACTGAAATATATCAAAATAATCAGTTATCGTGAACTTTTACTATCCTTTTGAACCTAACTTGATCATGAAACTATTATAATAATAATAATAATAATTTATTAATCCCATCTGACAAATCAAATTTGTATAGGACACGTCAACACCAAATAGAAAACCGAAAAGAAATTAGCTTAAATATACAATACCCAAATGAAAACAAAATCAAACAATTATTGAACTGAAATATTCATTCCTATTATAAAAACACCCATCGACTAGGAGGGATTTCACTTGTTTCTTGAAACTCCTATGATCCAAAGCCGTCAGCCTAACAGGCAGATGATTAAAAATTTCACTCCGCTGTAGGATGGAGACTGTTGGAACTTAGTTGTGCGGTGTTTTGGATAACAGAGAGTTTCTTTGTTCCTGGTATGGTATTCATGATATTCTGAACATTTTAACATCTTATTATAATTTTTGTGTATATACAACAAAGAATTGAAAATGTGTATGCAGGGAACAGTTAGAATTTTATAATTCGTGAATACTTGTCTACAGGACTCCCTTGGTTTGAGATTAAAAATGAGTCTGATAATTTTTTTCCTGAGCAACAAATACGGGATTGATGTCAGGTGATTCACCCCACAGAATTACATTGTAATTCAGGTGGGAGTATACTAGGAACAGTAAACGCCCAACAATGAGTTCAATGGCAATATATCCTTCAAGGTTCTGATGGCATAATAGAAACTAGATAATTTCCTGCAAACATGATCAACATGATTCCCCAGTTCAATGTGGAATCGACGTGTAGCCAAGAAATTTTACGAAGTCCGATGATTCCAAGTCAGCAGAAGGAATATTCAAAATCAGCCGACGTCCTGAATTGCGAGTTTGAAAATAAATCAAGTTAGTCTTTTTCAACGTTCAATATGAGAGAGTTTTTGTTGCACCAATCGGAAAGATTTTCACCAACAGCTCACACCGCATTTTGAGTTCGGTCAGATTCAGTGCTGTGATGAGAAATGAGGTGTCATCCGCAAAGAGCAAGATTTTAATAAAGCATATAATGTTGGGAAATACTTATTTATATAATTGGGTAGATCATTCACAAAATAATGAACAACAAGGGCCCAAGAACAGACTCCTGAGGTACTCCCATTAATACAGGATATTTATTGGAATCATGTTGATCTACACTTGCATAAAGGCATCGACCGGTGAGGAAACTATTTTTTTTTTCTTTCGATACGTAATACAATCTATGCATCACCTCACAAATGATGAGTTATCGAGTTATGTAACTCACAACTTTTTGCCCGATCTCGTGGTTCAAGAAACTTGTGTAGAGTTTATTACCACTTGATTACGAACCCAGACTTGCTTTTTGCAAAACCATTCTGGTAAGAACTCGGGAAGATCTGAATTTTGCAAATAAAATTTCTGGACTGACGAATCCATGTTGAAAAGAGATGGTCATTCCAACATCAATATGGATATTCCACCATCATTTCTGAAAGAATGTAGCATTAATTTAGCGAAGCCACTCACAATAATTTTCAATTCTCCCAACATTCTTGAATTAACCCCATAGATGGAAACTGTCGAAAATAGTCCCAATTCACAAGAGTGGTCAACAAAATATCATCAGAACTATCGTCCAATATCTATAATATTTGCTGTTCCCAAGCTGTTCGAGTCACTCGTATATGACTTCGTATCTAACCATGTAAAACACACCACAATCGAGTGTCAACATGGGTTCATCAAGGGTAGTAACCTTGAAACTAATTCGTTAACTTTCATGGAGTATCTTCATGATAGCTTCGAATGCCACTCTCAGGTTGATGCCATTTATACCGATTTTAAATAGGCTTTTAACAAAATTAATCATGGTGTTTCACTAGGGAGACTCAAGAAGGTGGGCATATGTGGCAATTTGCTGAGGTGGATACAGTCTTATATTCTGAGGCAATTACAATTTGTCAGCGTGAATGGACAGAATTCCAGGAGTTTTCAATTGAGTCGGGTGTTCCACAGGGATCTCATCTGGGGCCCTTATTTTTTATTATTTATTTGATCAATATCTCCTGCTACTTTCATCATGTTAAGTTCTTGATATACGCTGATGATATTAAAATATATTTGTAGGCTTTATTATCAATTGTCTAGGTATGATTGGTTTCGCCTACAGATAACGTCTAACGTCGAATCAAACACGGCTCTTGTATTTACAAGTTTATTTACACTAATGAGAAATAACTAACAATACCGTCGAATGTACAAATACAAAGCCGATACTGAGTTTTCGTCTAAGTTCTAAATCGATCGTTCAATATTCTCTAAGTCGCGAAACGTCTATCGTCAACACTTTTCGAGCACTCCCTACAAGTATCTCGTCGTCTAACTTCTGACTCAGCGTCTTCACTACTCGCTCGCGTCTTCACCACCGATTGTTCCGTCATGTGAAATCCGCACTTCCAAAAATGTTTCATCTCAGGTCCACCCCTAAACACTCCTAATTGGTTCACTTTGACCGAATGGGCTTTACCATAGATCCCCTATTGTCCTTGTCTATTCACAATATTTATCACGAGGGCCTCGTAAATAATAATGAAAGTGATTTCCAACCATGTCGCCTAATCTTGGAATGTCTGCAGAAGTTGACCCATAGGGCTCCAGATAAATAAACGGTCTGGTGTCAATAAATCAGATGAGGCCTGCCTGTCACCTAAACATCGTCGATACACGAAAACTCAATGAGAGTTATTAGGATCGAATAACCTTTTTTCACGGAGGGCCAGATATTCAACAGGTCCGTACTAGCGTCAAAAATACCGAATCCTACATTCGGCCATCCTGATTAGGAATTCGCCTCGAATTCACTTTCTTCGTTTTTTCCCTCCAGGGCTTCACATCTTCGTCGTAGGTAGATATCCTAAGTTTACCAAAGTCACGGTTTACTCCTCCGGCCGTCTTGATCAGCTTTTTCGGTCTTCGTTCCGTCTCGTCGATTACGTGATTTTTCTCAACCTTATGTTTAATCACGTCTAAACGTCTTTTATCTTCCTCCATAAATTCCTTTCTCCTCAACTTCGGATTCCTTCTCCATTTCGTCTTCTTTTTTTCTGACTTTACATCCATCTTCGCAACCTTCTTGGATTTTCTACTAACATTCGTAGTCACTTCCAACTGCCCACTATCGTCAAGCTCCTTTTCTCTGGTGTTGCGTGTTTTGTCAGAATTTACCGTCATCGTCTGACCTTTTGTTTATTCTTCCATTTGACGTCCATTCGCGCTCCTTCTGAATCCACCACTTTCCGTGGTTCAGGCTGTACCGGCTCATCTCTCGTCAAAATAATAGTCATTTCGACGCCTGTTCCTCTTAATAATTGCGGCGCATATTTCTCCAGTACCATTCTCAATTCTTTCTTGGCCTGCGGATTCGTAATGGTTTTCGATCCTAAGTCCGTACCTGCGTCTTCAACGGTAACGAGCATCGTTTGGACCTCTCTGGGCAATAACAAAATATTGTCGTCTTTCCTTTCTCTGCTTGGACACTTAGCAGCAATGTGACCATATTGATGGCAAGAAAACATTTGGTGCCATTTTCTTCTGGGGACACTCTCTCGATAGGTGTCCCTTATTGCCGCAATTAAAGCAGTTCGATCTTTTCGCGTCACTCATACTTCCGTTATACCCCTTTTGCCGTTCCTCTGGCCAACGCGTCTTGTTTATTTTTGATGGGCCGCTAGACATATGTGCCATCTTTCTGGAATCGGGTTCGGCCTTTCTGCAAATCTCCTCGTACAATTTGGCCTTCTGCTTCAACTCGGCGAAATTGTTGGCCCCATATAAAATCAATTTATTGGCAGAATTATCCCCGATTCCATCGACTATATATTGTATTACGGCCTCATCTTCCACTTTTCCGCGACTGCCAATCTCTCGCATTGCAAGAATATATTCTTGCACATTTTCCTGCGTCTTCATTTTCCGCTTCATCAACAGCTTGTGAATTTGAGCCGTGCTGATTTTCACTTCGAATTCCCTCATCAATTCGTCTTTAAGGGATCGCCATGATTTGATCCCTGAAAGCGATTGAACGAACAATCTCGCAAGGCCCGACAAAGATCTTTTTGTAAAAGCAACTTCTGCAAATCTGACCATCCTGTGATTGACGCGATTTCCTCGAAATCTTCAACCCATCTGCCAACAGGATAGTCTTCGGAACCTGAAAATTGTCGTATCGAATCCTCGACATCCCTGAACGTCAACGAAAACGTACCACGGCTCACGGCTTCTTCGCGTTCTTCCTCATTATCTTCCGAATATCTTGAGCTTTCTCCGATATTCACGTCTAGCAGAAAATCGCAAATCCTTTCTGCTAATTCTTCGGTGGCTCCATCGTGTTGAATGTTGAGAATTCGACACACCGAAATTAAATCTTCCTCCGACAAGTTTTCGGAGATATCGTCAAGCTTGTTCGCGCGATCCGCGGACTGCTTTGTCCAGTCGAACCCGCCGAATTTACGAACCGCGCGCCGTCTCGAGTACGTATCACCTTCGTTCCCAAAGCAAACGAAGTGTAGGGCTTTGATTCCGCACATTTTCGCGCTTGTGATGTTCCTTTCGATTTGGGTGATATCTCCTAATGCCACCATTTTCGCGATCAAAAATAGGACTCGAAATTAGAACTCGATCGATCTAAAACGTCGAAACTCAGATATCGTTCACAATAATCAAAAATAATTAGAAATAATGAAAATTCAAAATCAATCAAAATTCCTGAAAATACACACAAAATAAAATACGAACAATATCATAACTCTATATCGACAGTTCTAATTAATCCTAACTACAAAATCTGAATATAATTTCCTCAACGAATTATCGTCTAAATTAAAAAAAAAAAAAAAAATGAAAAAATCACAAAACACGATGATTAATCAATTCGCAAAACAATCTCGAATTGATTCTCCAAAATACGTCTAATCAAAAAAATCAAACAAAACGTCTAAACACTAAAAACAAAACTAACGTCTAATGAATTATTCGCAAAATAATCACGAATTGATTCTTCAAAATACGTCTAATCAAAATGAAAACCAAACAAAACGTCTAAACACTAAAAAGAAAACTAACGTCTAATCGATATGTAAATCGCTCAAAAAAAATATAAAATTTTCCTCAAAATTGTTCACAAAGTCTCTGCTCGATATAAGTTCGTCACTAGATAGAGATCTATTGCCAAAATCAAAAATGGATAAATCCTACCTTCAAATCACCCGTCTTGGTTTTTGTTTCACTTTCACACCGAGCACTGGTCACAAAAAAAAACACACACACCAAAAAACAGCTTTTTTCTCGACGTGAGTACTGGATCGAGACTTCCTCCCGTTCTGTGATACTTCTCGAAATCTCGACAGCTAGCCAACCAAATTTACGTCTTTTGACTAACGATCTATGACAGAGCCGCCAAAATGTATAGTTTAGCGTCAATTATTATATATCGATTTAATCGAACAATCCCGGTTGAGCCCCCAAAATGTAGGCTTTATTATCAATTGTCTAGGGTATGATTGGTTTTCGCCTACAGATAACGTCTAACGTCGAATCAAACACGGCTCTTGTATTTACAAGTTTATTTACACTAATGAGAAATAACTAACAATACCGTCGAATGTACAAATACAAAAGCCGATACTGAGTTTTCGTCTGAGTTCTAAATCGATCGTTCAATATTCTCTAAGTCGCGAAACGTCTATCGTCAACACTTTTTCGAGCACTCCGTACGAGTATCTCGTCGTCTAACTTCTGACTCAGCGTCTTCACTACCCGCTCGCGTCTTCCCACCGATTGTTCCATCATGTAGGCTTCCGCACTTCCAAAAATGTTTCATCTCAGGTCCACCCTTAAACACTCCCTAATTGGTTCACTTTGACCGAATGGGCTTTACCATAGATCCCCTATTGTTCTTGTTTATTCACAATATTTATCACGAGGGCCTCGTAAATAATAATGAAAGTGATTTCCAACCATGTCGCCTAATCTTGGAATGTCTGCAGAAGTTGATCCATAGGGCTCCAGATAAATAAACGGTCTGGTGTCAATAAATCAGATGAGGCCTGCCTGTCACCTAAACATCGTCGATACACGAAAACTCAATGAGAGTTATTAGGATCGAATAACCTATTTTCACGGAGAGCCAGATATTCAACAGGTCCGTACTAGCGTCAAAAATACTGAATCCTACATATTTATGGATAAGCAGTCTCGAGGACTGCATTAGGCTTCAAGAAGATTTGAATACGTGTTGAATAATTGTTTGGGCTATTACCACCATCTATTGTGGATGTAATGATCAAACCCTTAGTGAAAGAACTACACTAAGCGTGAATGCAATTATGGAAATGATTTTATTTGTATTGAAACAACATATTTCCAAGTTGAAGACATCTTTTATCAACAAGAATTTGGAATGGCCATGGGTTCACCTCTATCACCAATTTTAGCTGATTTATTTATGGAAATGTTCGAACAGAAGGCATTAGAAAAATATATACTTAAACCCAAACTGTGGAAAAGATATGTACTTAGATGATACTTTCATTATTTGGCAACATGGAAGAGACACTATAGATGGATTCCTTCAATATCTAAACAATCAAGAGGAATCAATTAAATTCACAATTGAAATCGAGAAAGACAGACAAATTCCATTCTTAGATGTACTCATACATAAACAAAATGGAATCCCAAGAACCACTGTGTATAAGAAGCCAACGAACACAGGACAATATCTACATTTTGATTCAAACCACCAACTAAACACTAAATTGGGAGTAGCAAAATGTTTATTTGATAGAGCAATAAATATTTTTGTACTGAAGAAGACCAAAATGAAGAAATAAATAACATCTCGAAAACTCTTAGAAGCAATGGCCACCCCAAAAGATATAAAAAAAGCTAGACGAACAAGAGAAAGTTACCTGAACCAACAGATATAAATCAGATCATTAAAACCGTAATTCCTTATGTAAAAGGTTTGTCGGAGAAAATGAGAAGAATTGAAATGGATACAACATAACGACTGCATTCAAAACTCAAGACACTATCAGAGCTAAACTTACAAAGATTGAGCCTAATAATGAGACACAAAGGACAAAGAACTGCATATATGAATTACCTTGCGAGTGCGGAAGATCTTACATTGGAGGAACTAAACGCCCTCTGAATGAACGAATAAAAGAACATCAGCAGCTTCTACGAGTACTAGACAGCGACAAATCCAGGTTGGTCCATCATGCTGTAGATGAGAATCATCATATAAAGTGTGGATGAAGCATCAATAATATCCAAAGAAGAGAAAGTTGCAAGAAGAAATATCAAAGAAGTAGCATTTATCAAAATTACACCTGATTCCATAAGTGCTCCATCTATAGATCTGCCAGAAGTTTGGACGCCGATAGTTCGATCCAACTCAAATAGATCATCATCTTACAGATGAGTATATAACCTCTTTCATTTTCTTTCTCTGACTTCTGTCAATATTGACTTTCTGAAAATTGATAATTTTCAAAAGTTTTCTTACTTTTCTCCTTGATAAAGATAGAAGATGTCTATCGAAACGTCGGAAATCATTAGATGATCATAGTTCACTAGAAATGTCAACATCTTCGTATTCAATTACACTATTGATCAAGTGATCATAAGACAAGTGAGTGTTTGGAAAGTTCTGGGTGTACTTCTGGATTCTAGGTTGATATTCGACATGCATATAAACGCAGTTATCGAGTCATCGAATAAAATGCTCGGATTTACCATCAGACATAGAAGATTGTTCAAGAGAATTGAAAGCTTGTTGACTCTTTACTATGCTTTTGTGTTTCAGTAGGTTAAATTTTGCAACGTCCATATGGAATCCTCAGTACAAATGTTATGTTCAGAGATAAGAAAGTATACAACATAAGTTCTTGAGGTTCTTAGCCAACAAAAGTAGAATCAGAGTTACTAATCATGATTACACCGATATTCAACAGAGCCTCAGAATGTTGAGCATGGAGAATCGTAGAAGATCAAACGATGTATGTCTGCTCTTCAAATTGGTCAATGGTATGCCTCATGTCCCCGGTGATTCTCGAATCCATCGATTTTAGAGTACCAGAGAGAAGACTCAGATCCCGTGAATTGTTTGAATGTCACCAAAAATTCTCCACTCTGTAGAATAGTGTCTAATTTTAACACCTGGTCTTTTTTGGCGTCGATGTTTTCAATGTGCAACTCAATTAACTGAAGAGATTTCTTAAGTTGAAATTATTAAATGTTCCTCAGTCTGCAGATAATTCATAGACCTTGTTATAGATAATATTTAGTTTATTGAAAAAAATTTTATTTGTATATTATAATGTTTAATAATTATTGAATGATATATCACTTTTTCAAACTGTGAGGGCTGTATTGGGTTTTACCTGTTTGTACTCCTATTGTCTTGAATAAATAAATAAATCAAACATCAATCAACAGCCAGAAGTGATATCTACATAATGGTTGGCCAACTCATTATTTTCTCCCTGTACGATATTTAATCGAAGAATGTCCAGACTGATGGATCGGACGCCTTCGGTCAATTTCATGACCCATTATTTCCCCAGATCTGAATCCAATAAATTTTTTTCATCGAGGATGCATAAAACAAAATCTCTACTCAAGACCAGGAGTCAAATCCATAAGAACTATTTCAAAAACTTGATTCAACATCAAAATAATTGAAAGCGAGAAAATATACACTATCAGTAAAAAGTTTAATTCTGAGGTGAAACAATGTTTGTATTCGCACCTGAAGGAAACAATACTAGAATTAACATTTGGATTGCAAAGATATAAAATTTTACGATAATGGTTTTTTTTTTTGTTAGTAAATTTTTTGACTGATGAGGTTTTCTCTCGAAAAAGTTTGCTTATGAAAGTGTGAAACAAAATGTCAATTTGAACTGACGATACATTCATTTGAGATAGTTAACGATTATAATATTTTGATATGTATTTGTGATTGATCGTACTGTCATTTGGGATTACATATTACAAAAATTGATTTTCCTTCAGAAGAAATAAAAAGTGAAAAATATGCATGACCCGTGCAGAGAACATTTCTCAGGTTAAACAAAGCATGTATTGTTACCGGAACGAAATTTTTGAGCACATATCTTCAAATTACAAAGATATCAAAAAGTAACCATGATTGTTGTTTTTCATTTTGAGGTCCAGAGGTCTCTTTACAAAAGTAGGAAACTGCACTTTTCATGACAATAAAGGTGGTTAGTCTTTTCGAAACCTTTCGACAAAATTTTCTGACAAAAGTATGGTACATTCCGATCCAAAAAAGAATAACCAATTGAACTGACGATAATTTTTGAATCAATGACTCATCAGAACTCACATACATTTTAGTTAGTCAACAAAGATATTATTACTTCGATTTGTATTTGAGATTGATAGTACTGTTGCTTGAGTTGACATGTTATAAAAAAACTTATTTTAAGTGTTGAGAATTGTGATCACAGCACTGAATAGTTCAAATTTGGTTATTCATTGAACAACACGTAGAAGACTTAACTTATGGATTTTTAATGATTCAACGATTATTCATTCTAGACCGTTAGTAACCTATGGAAATGTGATTCATCAGGTGCTCCAGATACTTGTGAATTTTATGTGAAGGATCTGAAAGTTAAAAATTATGTGATAAAATTCCACAAAAAAACCAGGCATGGACCCCATTTGTGGAATCATTTCAACCTGAATTCTCATGTCCTATTCAGAAGGTAAGATCAGACAATGTACTGTTGAAGATTTATGAATTTTAATCGGAAAAATCTAGTTGCAAAAAGAAGACCAAACATATTTCCCAATACCCACTATTAAAAGAACACAGATTTTAAGAGGACTCTGAAGAAATTTAAATAACCTCACTAACTGCGAAACTGCAGAAACCAAGGTACTCGTGAGATTCAACTAAATATTCATATGCCAGGTCTAATTTTACATTCTCTTTCAAAATGAATATACATATACAGTGTGGAAACCACTTATGGAATAAAATTCTTTATGACATTTGGTATGGCCTTTGGTCTATTATTGAAAGCAATTTGTACTTACAAAGGCCTATATGCTATTTATGCTAATTTTAGTGGACTGTAAATGAAAACAAACCAAAAATGTTTAACTTACTATTAAGTTTGAGGTCAAGCTAGTTCCAGGTGCGTTATTTCCAAATTCACCTTCGATTAAAGGAAGTTAATTAGGAAGGGTGAAGGTAAAATAAGGAAAAAATAAGATGAATTTTAAACCTGAAAGCACTCCCACTGCGGCTCAGGGATGCAGATGGTAATCCCGCCCTTCCTTGGTTGGAATAGAAATGAGGGTTGAACTATAATGCAGAGTTGTACTATAATTGTGATGCACTAACACTAAGATGCACACTAAATACTGCGGTTTTACTATGCTAAATTTTTTCTAAAGCGGGTGAAAAGCGAAAATGTAAAAAGCTATCGAAATTCTATAACACGGCGGCGTCGAATTCTAAGACTGAACTAACTGGAAACGCGAAGAATGCGAAACTTAAAACATGTGGTGTCATATGTGAGATATGAATGAATAAAAACAATAATAAACAAATAAATATTGAGGAAATTCCGAAAACGCCTAACAACATTATTTTAGAAAATTATAAAAATGCTGAGACACGTCAACTTTTGAATTCAGTTGTGCGTTATGTAAACATAAATTTAAATGTACAGGGTGATTCATGTAAATCTGCTATAGTCGGTGTTCTCTTTTTAATGACACACCCTGTATATTTTATATATTTTTTGAAATCTCCTTAATGAGCCGATTTCAATAAACTAAATATGTATAGTCAATTATGAATTGTACAGGGTGAAATTTTTATTTTTACAATTACTAAACACATACATAAAATAGCTGATGTATTTGATTTTAACACATTAAAATAAATGCTCAAAATGTTCTCCACCTAGTTGTTGGCAATAGCACAGTCTCCTATAGAACTCCTCCTTTACTTTGTTTAAAGTTTGAGATGAAATATTCCGTATTTCTGTAGTTATCCTGTCTTTGAGGTCTACAATGCTAGTTGGTTGTGTTGCATATACTTTGTTCTTGAGATAACCCCATAGAAAAAAAAGCCAGCGTAAGGGTCTGGCGATCTAGCTGGCCACTCAATAGTACCTCTTCGTCCAATCCATTTACTGGGGAAGATTTCCTCTAAATAAGTTCTTACCATTAAAGCATAATGGGGTGTTGCCCGTCTTGCTGGAACCAAACATTTTCATTCGGTACCTAAGCTAGGATCTATTGCGTTGGGATATAAGTTTGCCAACGCAGGAATAACTTCATTTGTAAGCATATTTAAATATTTTTCAGCTGTCAAATTTATATCTTTAAATATAGGACCAATAATATGGTCGCCTATGATACCGGCCCAAACGTTGACCTTTTGAGGGTACTGAGTATGTGTTTCACGCATCCAATTAGGATTCTCTGCTGACCAATATCTACAGTTCTGTCGGTTTACCTCCCCATTCGTTGTGAATGTTGATACGTCAGAAAAAAGAATGGTACCAAGAGCTATCTCATTTCTGTTCAGCTTATTCATCAATCTTTCGCAGAAATCCATTCTACGATCTGGATCGTCTTCTGTTAACTCCTGCACAAAAGTCAATTTGTAGGGATGAAGTTTTTCTTATGAAGACACCTTAGAACAGTTGTATGACTAACATTATTTTCATGGGCAATTTGACGTGTACTTGAAGTTGGATTCTTTCGACACTTATTCACAAAATATTCACTTTAACATCATCTTCAACGAAGTTTGCTTTTTCTTTTTTAATGGTTTGACATGTCCAAGTTCTCTGAATTGTGCATAAATTTTAGACACTGTGCTTTGTGAAATATTAGGCAATTCAGGATACCTCTCATTAAATAAGTTTGCCACTTCAACTTGACTTCTGCAGTTATCCCTGTACCCGATCATCATTAAAATCTCAATTCGGTGAGTCTCAGTTAAATATTTCATTGTTATTTCGACAAGGAAAAAGTTTTTAACAAAGATTTTACTTTTTCAGTATAAACTGTCAACATCAACAACCGACAGAATATTGAAACAATCCACATTATTTACCGATTTTGTCTAATAATTGGCGTTTCTTTGCACTTTTTAGGTATTTATGATAAAATTCATTGGCGTACCAGGTTTTATTTAATTCAGAAGGTTTTAAATACGTCTAATAATTAGTTTAGATTTTTGATAAATCCGTATTTAGCTAATTTGAAAAAGTAGGTACCAATATTTCAAGTGAAATAAATTTTTAATTTTAAAATTTCACCATGTATAATTCATAATTGACCATACATTATTTAGTTTGTTGAAATCAGTTCATTAAGAGGATTTCAAAAATGTACAGATATACAGGGTGTTTCATTAAAAAGAAAACTGACTATAGCAGACTTACGTGTATCACCCTGTACATCTAAATTTATGTTAACATAACGCACAACTGAATTTAAAAGTTGACGTGTCTCAGCATTTTTATAATTTTCTAAAATAATGTCATAAAGAATTTTATTCCATAAGTGATTTCCACACTGTATGTTTTTCAGCTTTCCGGTTTTAACACTGCCGCAGTCAGAACCTAAAATGTGCTGTTTTTATAGAAACTTTATCCTTACATTAGATAATTCGAATACCGATAGTATCGTTATAAATCAGTAACAGTCTCATGTGTATTTACTTTTATGTTTAGACATTTCTGGAAACATAAATAATAGGAAAACATGAATATGACGATTATATACACAGAGACATCACACTAGATCTGCCAAGCACCTGATTGCAACTAAGCTATATAATTTCAACTACAGAATATATTGAAATAGTTTACAACCATGGTATTGTTCATAAAAATCTCTTCATCAGTGACATAATACTAAAGAAAACATTGATTCAAAAATCCAAGGAATAAACGAATGAATGTTTAGTCAGATTATTGCAACAAATATCCAATACATTCACTAAATAGTCAAATAGTAATTCAATAAAGAAAATGGTAGTTAGTGGTGAAATACTTTTATGAAACATTTTTCAGGAAAATATACATCAATTACATCAGTCAATGAAGAAACTCTTCGCTTTTTTTTTCCGCTTCCAACTGGGTTATGGAAGTCAAAGTCCTTCTTGTACGACCATGGAGACGAGATGATTTGTTGCCTAGATTTCTATGTCAAGATTTTCGAAGTCCGTGAATGATGAGATGAAGTTTTGTATAAAAACTATGAATGAAAGTTGTATAATGTCAAGACATTTAAATACTGTTTGTATTTACAATCAAATACAATTCATAAGTATCACAATATGAAATTATGAACTGCAGGCGATTTTTGAGTATTTGGACGCTCTGAAAGATTTTCCATGTCTACGCTGCTCAGCAGACTTACGCTTCGAAACCGAAGTGAAGTGATGAATTCATGTCGCCTCTCAAACAGCTCTTTGAATAATATATTTGTTGATGTTCCTGCACTGCCTGGTGCAAATCCGGCACCCATTTGGAAAACAGCCTTTTCATACCCAACTGTTCGTGTATGCTGACAGAAACTCTTCATTCTGATAACTGAAGGTTGTAAGTTATCTCTTGCAACTTCAATTTGAGATACATATCATGATATTTGTGGGTTTTGAATGTTTTTCGGAATTACTGCCTTGTTTGGCCAACCAGGGCATTAATCCTAATAGCTGTCTATACTGCCAAGTTGGAAATCGGCGAACCATTGTTTGATGGCCGCTCTCAAATAGGTAGAATCCGTATAACATTTTTAAGGCAACCTTGGACTCAAGCGGTGTTTTTTCCATCAAAAGCAATGATAGATCATAACACGAAGCTACTTTGATCCAACGTTTTGAAATATTAAGAAATACAGTCATTTCGACCACTGTAACTCGCTAAATAATGAACCAATCGTTATAAAATTTTGACAGTAGCCTTTGACGACTGACACTTCCGAAAAATTGTGTAAGTTGGGCCATTTGGTAGTTTGGACGCATGAGGACATGGCTCATTTACTTTGATGTGATAGTACCTGATGAAATTGCTCACTGTATGAATGTTGGCCGTTACAATTTTCTTCATGAGAAAGTTTCAACCCTTTAGTACTAATATCATACCTACTCAAAATAATAACTGTTTTATAAATTCGAATTTTTCATGTGAGGGGTTTGGAAGTTGTGCGTGAACAACGTGAACAAACTGTTTAATGGTCGATTTTCATTCGGTGGAAAATTTCATCAGGTACCTTTGTCTCAAAGTATATGAGTCACGACTAAGTTCATACACTGAAAACTTCTTTGAACTAACTGATTTAAAAAAAAAACAAATTGTTTTCTTGAAATTTCTGTTTGTCAAGAAGATGAAAGACCTTGCCAAAAAAGTATCACATTACCAACTTTTCCAATTCAATATTCTCTGATGGTTGATGGGAATATCACAGAGTGCAACAAAAATGTATTGAAATTTGGTAAAATTGGAACAAAAATTGCCATGTTCCAGGATTTCGTTGCCAAATATTTTTCTATTGAGAAAATTAATTTGTTTCTTTATTTAAGCGCATTGTATAATGTTTGAGAACAAGTACTCTGAGGGTGAACGCTTGTTTGGTTCTGGAATGAACCTTCAGTTTTTTTCAGAAGAACTTGTCAATCGAACGATCTTATTCCTCTATGTCAAAATAGTAATGAAAATAATAATAATAGTAATAAATAATATTTATTACTATTAGGTACTACATTTTTTGTGATAAATAAATATATTCATCCCAAAAACTTGGAAATATTACAAAAATTGCAAAAATGAGACAAGTCATAACACAATATCATTGTTTTTCACAAAATTCTTTAAACTCATCAACATTATATGGTTCACAATTCAAGACTAAACGATATAAAAAACAAATGTTCTGTACCTGGTAAGGCAGGAAAATTAATAATATGGGAGGGCAAAATATTGGACAATGTTTTTGCCATACATTCAACACTATTTCCTCTTAAGGTGGTTTTGTGAGATGGCACTGAGTATGGAAACATTCTTCTGGTAGCGTTCACGTTCTTATGTGGTTCAAAAAAATTGCCATGATTTCAGAAGAACATCAACAATTTATATATATAAAGTCCATAAATTGTAGAGTATATTGTTACACTTAAAGTCACCTCTACACGGTTATCGAAAACCCAAATGTAGCATGGTTCTTAAAGGTCGTTTTTGGATAACAAATAAATTACCAAGATAAGCAGAGTTACCCAAAAGGTTATTCCATAGGCCAAAATTGACTGAAATTGGCAAAATATATAACTTTCAACAAGTCAAATTCAATCTGATCTCTCAGCATAAAGAGCACATGACATACAGAGTTAAGCCTAGATTTGAGTTCTTCAGTATGAGGTCCACATTTCAGATGCCTATCCAACACAATTTCCAGAAACAAATCACACTCTTTGACAATGACACTGCTATTCGAAAGATTTACTGATGAAGGATGGTTCTGTTGGGATCTTTCAGTGTAGAAGAAAATACATTGCGTCTTGCCAACATTCATGATGAGATTATGGTCAGAAAACCAGGCTCCCACAGCCTTCAAAAATTTATTCTAGCCGCTACTGCTGAAGCTACACTAGAGGACTCAAACAAATAATTGGTGTCATCTGCAAGCATCCCCATAGAGTGCTTAACTGAAACTTTAGCCCTGGGTAACCTGTTGATGTGAAGGATGAATAGGATCGGTGCTGGAACACCTCCCTGCGGTACGCCCATAACAATCTCTCTCATGTCAGACATGAGTAATTCACCATCGGCCTCTATAGCAACTACTTGTTTGCGAAACGTAAGATAGCTGGCCATCAACTTCAATTGATTATCTCTAATTGCACAGTCTTCAAGTATTTCCAACAGTCTTCCATGATCCACACAATCGAATGCCCTGATTAAATCTAAAAACAGATCCAAAGGTACCTCACCCTGCTCAAGGCAAACCAAAATCTCATTAATGAGTTCAAAAGTGGCTGTTTCAATATTTATGTTTTTGACAAAGCCATGTTGGCGTGTCGAAATGACATCAAACTAAGGATAAAATTCAGTAATCTGTTGGTCAAGAATTTTTGGAGAAAGAAGATAGAATGCTGATGGGCCTATAGCTATTGGGATCGTCTGTAGAACCTCTTCTTATACACAGGTTTAACCACAGCAATCTTGAGCTGATCCGGAAAAATTCCTTCTTGGAATGAGAGGTTGATTATAAAACAGAGTGGAGCAAGAGTGATTTCAATCGACGATTTGAGAATTTTTATTGGGATCTCGTCGTAGCCACATGAAAGCTTATTCTTTAGAGCTTTGACAGTTTTCCTGACTCCATCTTGTGAAACCTCTAACAAATAAAAGGATTAATCAAATCTATCTCGATCTGTGCGATAACTTTTATTCAGATTCCTAGTCAGTGAAGATGGAAAGTCGACAAAGAAGTTATTGACCTCATTTGGCAGAAGAGGAGATTCGCAACGAACACAGGAAACCGCCGGAGTAGATCTGCCTTTTGCAAGAGAATTAATGACCTTCCAAGAGGCCTTCGACTGACTTATTATCAGAGTTCCTGATGAAGTTATAGTTGTGGTTTGTTTTTTTCTCTTAGATAAAAGCAGATCATAATGTTTCTAATATGTAGGCAGTAAGAGCAAATGAATAAATTTTCATTTCTGCCCAACTAAATGACCCTAACTGTCTTAGCGTACAACTGAATTGAAATTTATTTGGGTTCGTGAGAAAGGGGGCTGTTTGATTCAAACAACCAATTTGAAATGCGTCTATATTTCGAATCTATATTGGCTTCTTCATCAGGACGCTGAAATTATCATAAAAATAACAATTATAACAAACAAAAGGGTCAAACAAAAAAAACATGCAACTTCATAGGTGCCTATTTGTGAAATATCAAAAACACAAAACATAAAAACAGTTGGAAACCTAACACACTTCCATTTGGGGAGAATTCATATTGAAAAATGTGACATTTCGGTAAGCTCCTGAGAGTAAGGACGTCACATCAGGTCCCTCTCTGATAATTGTGCCTTAGTGTCTAACGCAATTCAATTTGATCATTCGTTCGATTTCGATAACGCCAGGGTTCTGACTTGTTGCAACAACTATCAAAAAAGAATTTTCCTAGAGATGTGTTATATTAACGAAGATACTAATTACTAATTGTATCAACAAGCGAACTGACATACAAGGCCTAAGTAATATTAATAGCTACCTCCTGGTCTTAGACAAAAGGGATGCCCCCCGTAGCTCATTAAATTTAGATGCCACTTCTTGAAGTTAGAAACGAAGCTGTGTGTCAACCCATTACTCTGTGCTCTCTGTATCTGTGGTCCTTTTTTCCTAACCTGAAATTGCTTACCGAAATGTCACATGTTTCAATATGAATTCTTCCCAAATGGAAGCGTGCTAAGTTTCCAACTGTTTTTTCAAAGAATTAAACCATAGCAAATAAAATAGTTAGATTCCATGAAGCTGTTTTGTCCATTCATACACAACTGATAAACATGTAAGTTTCAAAATGGCGTAGGTTTTGTTTTGAGTTTTTGATATTTCACAAGTACGCACCTATGAACTTACATGTTTTTCTGTTTGACCCCTTCTGTTTGATATAATTGTTCTTTTTATGATATATTTCAGCATCCTAATGAAGAAGCCAATATAGTTTCGAAATAAAGACGCATTTCAAAATGGTTGTTTGAATCAAATAGCCCCCTTTGCCACGAACCCAAATAAATTTCAATTCAGTTACATAAGTCGGCAAAATCTCCACAATTAAGTAGCGTACAACGTTACCAACTCAAACTTCTTCAGAAATGGTACGAAATCATCAATCAGTAAAATAGATATAAACGACAGAAGGATATTTCCCTGAGGAACACTTGTCCCTTGAAAACACACATTAGATGCAAGATTATCAACCTTCCCTATTTGAACGTGAGATAACTAGAATTACGATAACTGAACAGTCTTACGTAATATACTATAACGTGTGAACTATTCAGAGCATACCTTGTACAAATCTGGTATTTTCACCTAATATTAGTCACATATGTTTCAACAAACTCACTGAAATTTACCCAGTTCAAACGAATATGAACCAACGGTTCTCTGACATCGCCATGTGCCATTCCGAATCCATTATCATTCATTATATTAAAATTTAGCGAATATGGGGACAAGAAAAGCGCAGCCATTATTCACTTGATGACATTTATGCAGTTAACACGTCCGACAAAAAATGGGTCTCGGCTGTTCGAAAGTTTTTTCTCATTTTTATTCATTGTTTCGAGCGAGAAAGAAAGCCCTGAATACTCCAGTCGATCTATCACCTCATTATTAAACTTCTCGAGTATGAATTGATAATGGTCCGAGATTGTTGAACATTTCTTACGGCAGTCTGAAGTCATTTATTCTGGACGCAATTATAATGTGTCAGATATATTGGAGTTAAAATGTGTGTATTAGAAATATGAGCTGCGATGTCGAGAAAAACGTACATTTATTTATTGGCTGGTAAAAATTCTCAGAAATTTGTCATATCAGAGTCTTCCAATATGAAAGTATGAGGGTAAGACGTCTAAAATTAAGGTTTATGCAGCATGTTTCAGAGGTTTGGAGACAAGCGAGTAGTACCGTCAAACCGCGTAGGTGGCGCTGGCGACCCAAGTAGCATTTTTTGTTTTATAAAAGTGCGAATACACCCTTCGACACTGTCTTATAAAATTCGAAGGTATATAATGTAGATACAATAAGTATTCCCTGTCCCCTATATATCCTGTATTGGCCTTAAATGATATAATTTATAACTTCCCCATAAGTGTCCACAAAGACTTTCCGTTTTTCCGTTACCATCTGAACACTTTTATAATCCTATCTATACGACTGTTATAAAACTCGCGACCACAGATCTGGTAGTTGTTTCATTTACCTTTTTGAATGAAAACGTGCATGCGCAACTTTGTCCTATTGTTTCACTCTAATTCAACGTCAAGTATTATTCATCTTAATTTATCTGTTGGTTTATTGGTCAAATGAATTCAAAACAACAACCCTAATGAAATGCATTTAGTGGTGATACTGGTGATACTTCCCAAGTAACATTAAATATGAAGTTGAAGATACGTAGTTTGTTTTATTGAATGCTCACATGTTACATTTCGTATAAGCGCAAAGAAAATCCTGAAGGTAAGTGAGCAAACACTTGCAATTTGTTCTACACTGTATGAAATTGAATTTTACCTCCGAATCACAAGTGCGCCCTCAATATAAGAAAGTTTAAAATTTTTTATTGAATAATATCCAAATCATTTTCAATTATTTTTCTCTAAATGTCACAATTTTTCAATACAAACAGTAAGTTTTGAATAACAGTATCTTAAAATTAACAAAAAATTCATTTTCAATCCAAATTCGACTTTTTTCTTTGTTCTAAATTTCTCACAAAGCTGAAAGAACACGACATTTTCAATAACAATATGGCCGTGTCGGATATTTAGTCATGCTCAACACTTGGACTCATATAAATTATTTCTCATTCCTAATATAAATACACTGCCTTTTTGTTCTATAATAATTTTTGACATTTTCATCACCGATTTAAGTGATAAAAATTACCGATTAAAAAAAAGTAGGAGCTTTATAAACTTTAAGTGATTTACACCACCACCATCCCTGTATTATAACTGATGGTAACTCAAAACACCTTGAAATGACCAGTATTTCTCACGCATGCGAATTAATTATCGGATGCGTGAGAACTACTGGTCATTTGAAGGTGTTGCTCTCTGAATGAAAATATAACCTAATATTCTTGACGCAAATTTTCACTCAAGGTATCGTGTACTATTTTCAATAATTGTGTTTAGGTGTGGACATGTCTTTCAAAACAGTACAAACCGAAGAACCAGGAGAGATCTTCCTTTTCTTACAATTTTTTCTGAAACTTGGGAACAAAACCACATCGTTTATCGGACCAAATCAAGGAATGCAGCGAGTACAGTACGAAATCCGTTTTCAAAGCCCGATAAAGGCTGGAAACAGAATCCTTGTATTAAGAAGAGAGACAAATTTTTGTTATATAAGGCTGAAGGAGAAGAAATGTCTGCAATGCTGCAATAAATGGACAGTGATAGATCATTCAACGAATTTTCCTGTTGACACCATAACAGCTTGAAGAACATTTTGTACGTTCTTCATTTTTTGTTAATTAAGAAAAGTTTTCCTTTTGAAACAATAACTGTTTTTTAATATTGACCATTTACTCCTCTTGTTCTCCATCTCGACAATAAATAATTTCAATAAGGACCTTTCCCGATTGTTGGGTGTAAATTTAATAATTTTTATAGGTTATTCTGCAAACAATGCCATTGCAGTGATGTCAAAACACTTTCAAGTAGTTATGAAACTGTTTTCAAAAACACCTTTTTATTACTCATTCTCATCTTGATTTATAAGGGTACTCAGTTATTGAACACATGATTTTTATGTATATAAAAGACTTGATAAAAACTTGAAAACACTGAACACTATCGGTTATATTACAAAGTTGCTAACACTTCTATAGAACGCCCTATAAAAACTATTGTATCACCATGCTAATGATGTTTCATAGGCGGGTTCCTGTCACCTTTATAAACCCATATTATGAGTCTTTTGGTACTATAACCTGAAGTTTTTATGAACAGTTGAAAATCTACAGTTTATAGAAACATTTGAGAATCAATAATTTTCGTAACTCCTATATGAACTAAAATACCTCAGGTATTTAGCATCCCTATTATGAATCACTAATAACACCAATTTAAAATTTATAAACCAGTTACCAAAAATGTTACTTGGGCGAGAGTGTAGTTACCGTTTTTGTGTGCATGTATGAAGAGATATGTCTTGATCGGTTATTAGATGCCGTAAGTTGTTAGGTCTTTTTATAATTGAGGTTTCAGACATTTTACATTCCGAATCTTGGCTAATCTCCTGGCAAGAATATTTATGGGCATTTTTTGAGGATCTAAGCAGAATTTCAATTGATACCTTGAGAGAAATCTGATCGTTATTCTTTTGGTTCGTAGGTCGATTGAGTTTTGTCTCAGTATGCGGATTTAGGCGTTTTGCAAGGTATGTAGGTAACTGAATAACCTAAATTTGGACGATGCAAAATTTTCTCAATCTCTCAACATAATGTTGTTTCGAGTATTTAGAAACATAATATTGTTACCCTCAATAACAAGCCAAGATTTGAATCTGTCTGTGTTATCCAGGAGGTTCGTAGTATTCGAGAGATCACTCATCCCGGAGAGATATGTACCTGAGAGGACAAGTTGTCATTCTGTGTAAAGTAAGAACTAACCTATTATTTCCGCTTGCATATCATCCTGCCCTGATGGATTTATGTTGAATTCATATGAATAACCTGTACTACGTTAACAACTGGAGAGAATATTTATCGCGAGGGTTGAAGATGGTGTATTGATCAAGAGATAAATATATGCTATAGTGAATCAGGTTGGTCGAACAACTAAACCAAAGATAAGTAAATGGCTGCAACATAATTGTTCGTGAATGTTTACTACAGCTTGGTTTTTAGCCACATAGCATATAATGTTCTGATCTGGGGTTGCTCTGGGGATCTTATGAGGGTATTTGTAGCACAGAAACGCATCATTCGAATGATACTCCGTCTCAGTCCACTAGCATCTTGTAAGACTGTATTTGTAAAACATGAGATTTCAACAGCTCCTTGTATATATTTATACAAATATCTCTTATTCATTAAAAAGAATGAAGCGTATACTCCTAAGCTTTCCAGCGCTCACAACTATGATACAAGGTGGAGAAATTGCAGTTAACTTTAAATCTCATAGTTGAGAGAAACACCAATAGATGGCGTCAGCGTCAGTTCTTTATCTATCTTATCTATAATTATTTGTGTTATTTGTTATGTATTTTTGTGCTCCTTTTTCCTTATTATGAGATTTTGTAATGTTAATATGATGATTTGTGTATTATGTTTAATTTGGGATAAGCTTTCTGTTGTTTGTGTTCTAAATTAACCTTCTATGGTTGAATTTTGTGACGTCCCAGAAACTAACCGTTATTCATTCTCTTTCGTCGTCAGTTGTTGAAGCAACATAACCTAACTGGGGTTATGTGGTATGTAAATATATAACGTTTAAAATATATTTATCTAGTGTTTTTGTGTGTACTTGCAAGTAAACCAGCGCAGGCCTTTAAAATAATACAGTCCACTATATCGTCAATTTTTTCCATGGTCCTACGTGCCGCATTCGTCGTATTCTGGTTTTGAGTAAAATCTAGTGACTTTTCTGTTTCCGAGTATTGGAAACCAAGAAAGTGCTAGAAATCTAGTGACCTTTTCTGTTCCTGTTTTAAAGAAGACACCATGGTCCTACGTGCCGCATTCGGCGTATTCTGGTTTTGAGTAAAATCTAGTGACCTTTCTGTTCTTGAGTATTGGAAACCAAGAAAGTGCTAGAAAAACTGGTGACCTTTTCTGTTCCTGTTTTAAAGAAGACATCATAGGAAACCAAGAAAGTGCCAGAGGAAGCAAGTACACCTTTCAAGTTAAAGAAAACTAGTGACCTTTCTGTCTCCGAGTGTTGGAAACCAAGAAAGTGCTAGAAAAATCACGTTTGAAGTCTCCAGAAGAATTCCTGTTACCTGTCCTCGTGTGTGAGAACAAGCCATTTGTTGAAAATCAAGAAAGAGCCACAGGAATCTATTTGTAAAGTATCCTTTTATACCAGCCAATTCTATTTGAGTCAACAAATTTAATTATTATTAAGTAAGTACTTAGCATATTTTGTTAATTATGGATAGAACACTCATGAGAAAACGTGCCAGTTTAAGAGGTAGATTCACAATCATTTCGAAAAAATTAGAACCCTTCATTGGGAAATTCGAGATGGATTCATCTTCTTTGAGCGAAAAAGATTTAATTGTTGTTAGAGGTTTCAAAGAAAAAGTTGTCAGTAATTGAGGATAGTTTTGATGAAGTTCAATCACAGATTGAAGAATCCTGTGAGGACTGTCAATTTGAGACACAAATGAATGAGAGGGAAGAGTTTTTGACCATATGAATAGGTGTCAGAGTGAAATCATTTTAATCTTAAATAAGAGAAATGTTTCGAATAATGATGTCAAGTCTGAGGTAGAGTCAAGGGTGCGATTACCAGTCATAGACTTACCTAAGTTCAATGGAACATATGAAGGATGGTTGAGTTTTAAAGATATTTTCCATTCTCTCGTTCATTCAAATAAATCTATTAGTGAGATACAAAAGTATCATTATTTGCGGGCCAGTTTGAATAGTGCCACTTCAAAATGATAGAGTCCCTGAATTTTCATCAGAAAATTATACTATTGCGTGGGACTTACTGTGTAATCGGTTCGACAATAAAAAGTTATTGATCAATAACCATATTAAATGCTTATTTAATTTGAGTCCTTGAAAACAGAATGTTCGAAGACACTACGCAGTCTCATAGATTCTCTCTTCAAACATTTGAGAACATTAAGCAATCTTGGTTTGAATGTGGATTCTTGGGATCCCTTATTAATTTATTTGATTACTACTAAACTCGATAAAGTTTCAGCATGTGAATGGGAAAAGGTGAAAGCCAATTTAGACCTGCCCACCCTTAAGGAATTCACAACCTTTTGAAGAATAGAGCTGATTTGCTGGAATCATTAGAACAAAATCATGAAGTCGACCAAGATAAAGTTAAAAAGGAATTTAAGGGAAAGCAAGTCAGAAGCTATTTGGGTAAGACTGATAAAGTAAAACCAAAGTCAGTTAAGTGTTTCTTCTGTGATGGGAATCACACCATTTATAATTGCTCAAATTTTCTAAAATTTAGTATCACTGAGAGAGTCGAGAAAGTCAATGAATTAGGTCTGTGTCAGAATTGTCTTTGTAGAGGACACAGACCTAACGAGTGTCGACATAATGCTTGTCCAAGTTGCAAGGAAAAGCATAATAGATTATTGCACTTAGAAAATGAAAGAGTTGCCCTTACAAGTTTGACAAACTCGTATGTTTTATTGTCAACGGTGAAAATTCATGTCACAGACAAGTATGGAAATAAACATATCTGCCATGCTCTCTTGGACTCGGGATCCCAATCAAACTTCGTTACTAAAGATTTAGTTTCAAAATTGAAATTACCTTTGTCAGATGCACATATAAGTGTAACGGGATTAAATTCAGTGTCACATTTGAATAGACAATGTAATATTTTGGTGGAATCATTGACTAGGAATTACGCGATGAATTTGAATTGTTTTGTCTTACCTAAAATAGCAGACCGACTTCCAAATGAACCGTTAAACATTTCAAATTTAGATATTCCCCACAATGTACAGTTAGCAGATCCGGAATTCTATCAACCAAAAAGATCGATATGATCATTGGATCGTCCAACTTTGGGATTGCTTAGAACCGCAGCAGATCAAATTGAAAAAGGATATCCGGTTTTACAAAATACTGTCTTTGGCTTCACAGTTTCCGGTTGTTTGAGTAATAACAATGTTCCGAATATTAAAACCCTGAATTTATTTGCAACTTCTGAGAATGATGACATTAATTCATTATTGCAACGGTTTTGGGTGGTTGAAGAATTGTATAATAAAAATGAGGTATTTTCTTCTAAGGAAGATATTGCGTGTGAAGAAAGTTTTAAATCAACTTTCTCTCGTAATGAACACGGTAGATTTGTAGTGAAGATTCCTTTTCGAGATGACATTAGTAAGTTGGGTGATTCAAAGGCAATCGCAATTAAAAGGTTGTTGTCTCAAGAGAGGAGGTTAGAGAAAAACTCCTCTCCTAAAGGAGCAGTACCATGATTTCATGAGAGAATACTTAGAGTTAGGACACATGAGTTTAGTGAGTGACATAACGCATGATAAGGTATCATTCTTTCTACCCCATCATCCTGTTCTTCGTGAGGATAGTCTCACAACAAAAATCAGAGTTGTATTTAATGGGTCATCTTCCACTACATCAGGTTATTCATTGAATGATCTTCAACATGTTGGGCCTCCGATTCTTGGCAATCTTTTCAAAATGTTAGTTAAATTCCGTAAATTTCCTATTGTTGTCTCTGCAGATATAGCCAAAATGTATCGGCAAATACTTGTTCATCCAGATGATAGACCTTTGCAAAGAATAGTTTGGAGATTTGACAAACAGGATGATATTCAGGTGTATAATCTTAACACTGTTACGTATGGTCTAACAAGTGCACCTTACTTAGCCATGAGGTGCATTCAACAGCTTGCAATCGATTCGCAAGTTCAGTATCCAGCTGCTTCTAAAGTTATTCAGGAGGATTTTTATGTGGATGATTTGATTGCCGGATTCAATAGTGAATCCCAAGCTATTCAGGTTTGTGGCGACATTTCAAAGATTTTAAATTCTGGGTGCTCTGAGTTGCGAAAATGGAGATCTAATAACCGAAACTGCTTGAGTGATTTTAGACCAGATTTGCAATCGTCAGATGTTTTAACCATCTGTAATAAAGACACAAAATGCTTAGGTATCCAATGGTTCTCTGAGAGTGATGAACTCTCATTTCAATTTCCTGAACCCATTTTCTCGACTCAATGCACTAAGCGTCATGTCTTGTCGGAGATATCAAAAGTTTTTGACCCTTTAGGTTTATTGTCACCTACTGTTATTGTTGCGAAGAGGTTAATTCAGAGTTGTGGACTCTTCTGATTGGATTGGGATGAAGAGATTCCTGACGAATTGAGAGAAAGGTGGTTAGCCTTTCAACAAGATATGGCAAAATTAAGTCTTCGTGTTCCCGATTCTCATTGTTATTGAATCCTTTAAAAGTAGAGCTTTTTGGATTTTCTGACGCTAGCATTCGATCCTATGGTGCAGTAATCTATTTAAGATCAGTTGATGAAAAGGGTAAAGGTAGGGTAAAGGTGTCACTTCTTTGTTCCAAAGACAAAGGTTTCCCCTCTGAAACCTTTAACTATGCCGAGGTTGGAGTTGCTTGCTGCTCTGATGCTCTCTCGATTAGTGAAATGTGTCACCGAATTCATGACCACAGTGACAGAATGCTATTTGTGGTCAGATTCTGAGATTGTGTTGCATTGGATTCACACAGAACCCGTCAAGTAGCAACAATTCGTCAATACTAGAATTGCTGAAATTCAAGAGCTCACCTGCAATTTTAAGTGGAACTATGTCCAATCTAGCGAAAACCCTGCGGATATCGCATCTAGAGGTTTATTTCCGTCAGAGTTACAGTCTAGTGAACTCTGGTGGTCCGGTCCTAGTTGGTTAAAAGATTTCAATGAAGACAACTATCAGTTCAAGTTCACTCCGTCATTGAAAGAAATTCCTGAATTAAAAATATCCAAGGATCAATATATTTTCCACTCAACTACTGAAGATTTCGATATTTTCAATAGGTATTCCAGTTTGACCAAATTAATAAGAGTAGTTGCCATTTGTCGTAGATTTTGTTTTAATTTATTAAAAGGGACAAAGATTATCAGGACGATTAACGATAGACGAATTTCAAAATTCACAGAATTGCTTGGTAAAATTATGTCAACAAAAAACTTTTGCGAAAGAATATAACTTCTTGTTGAATAAGGAAGGAAAGCGTGTAGAAACTCGATTTAAAGGTTTGTCTGCATTTATAGATGAAAAGGGTTTCATAAGAGTTGGTGGAAGATTACGCTTTTATAACTTTAATTATGATGCTAAGCATCCTATTATATTAGACGGTAAACATCCTCTGACTGCACTAATATTTAAGTCAGAGCATATTAAATTGTTACATGCAGGTCCACAACTCTTACTAAATAATATTAGACAAACTTATTGGCCACTAAATGGAATGAATCTGGCAAAAAAGACAGTCCGAAATTGTCTTAAATGTTTTAAATTTTCCCCGAAGTCTCAATCAGTCATCATGGGTGATTTGCCTGATTGCAGAGTAACACGCTCCTTCCCATTTCAAACGACTGGTGTAGATTACGCGGGTCCGTTTTTAATAAAAAGACAGAAAAACAAGAGGATGCAAAATACCAAAGGCTTATGTTTGCTTGTTCATATGTTTAGGTGTTAAGGCGGTGCATCTTGAGTTGGTTTCAGATTTGACATCAGACGCTTTCATTGCTTGTTTACGAAGATTTGTTTCACGAAGAGGTGTTCCATCTGATATGTTTTCAGATAATGGAACTAATTTTGTCAGTCCAAATAACTCTCTGCATGAATTATATCAATTCCTCAAACAGGATGAATCTTCCATTTTGAATTTCGCTGATGAAAATAATCTAAAATGGCATTTTATTCCTCCTAGCTCACCTCATTTCGGAGGTATTTGGGAAGCTAATGTAAAGTCCTTTAAGACTCATTTGTACAAAGTAAATGGAGAAACTATTTTAACCTTTGAAGAATTTAGCACTGTGTTAACGCAAATAGAATCTGTCTTAAACTCCCCGACCTTGTATCCCCTCTCTTCCGATCCCAGTGATTTAACACCCTTAACCACTGCTCATTTCCTCATTGGCCGGCTGTATCGAAGTGTACCAGATCCAGACGTCACATCCGTTCAACTGAATCGACTCTCCAGGTTCCAGTTGCTCCAGCAGCTCCATCAATGTTTCTGGAAACGTTGGTCGCGGGACTATCTCAATTCCCTCCAACAGAGAAAAAAGTGGACTACTGGTTCCAGTCCAGTTGTTGTGGGAACGATGGTTATCATAAGAAACGACAACTGTCCTCCAGCCAAGTGGGATCTTGGAAGAATTGTTGAACTTCATCCTGGTAGTGATGGTGTTACTCGTGTAGTGAGTGTTAAAACTGCAACAGGTGTTTTCAAACGCCCAATGGTAAAACTGTGCCCATTACCCAATATGGTAAAATGTTGACTGTTTATCCAATGTTTGTTTATATAATTATTTTAGTTTAAGTTTAATTACTTTATAACGCAATTTCAAATCACTTTTATCCTGTTGAAGCCCTGTAGCCTGTCAAGTCGGGCGGTATGGAGAAATTGCAGTTAACTTTAAATCTCACAGTTGAGAGAAACACCAATAAATGGCGTCAGCGTCAGTTCTCTATCTATCTTATCTATAATTATTTGTGTTATTTGTTTTGTATTTTTGTGCTCCTTTTTTCCTTATTATGAGATTTTGTAATGTTAATATGATGATTTGTGTATTATGTTTAATTTGGGATAAGTTTTCTGTTGTTTGTGTTCTAAATTAACCTTCTATGGTTGAATTTTGTGACGTCCCAGAAACTAACCGTTATTCATTCTCTTTCGTCGTCAGCTGTTGAAGCAACATAACCTAACTGGGGTTATGTGGTATGTAAATAATATAACGTTTAAAAATATATTTATCTAGTGTTTTTATGTGTACTTGCAAGTAAACCAGCGCAGGCCTTTAAAATAATACAGTCCACTATATCGTCAATTTTTTCCACAAGGAATACTAGAACTTTTATTGTACCTACACATAGAACAATGAGATATAAGACATCAGCTAAATATAAGATTATTATTTTGTATAATAATTTTCCTGATTCAATTAAATCACTGAAGTTGTCTGCTTTTGGTAAGAAAATGAAATCTTTACTTTTAAGTAAAAGTTATTATAGTATTAATGAATATCTTTATGATGAAAGCATTCAATGATTTTTAATTTCAATTCCTCTCTATGTTATGTATATTTTAACTTGTCCCTTACCTTGTGTCTGAATGGATTAATAAAAACTATTCTATTCTAATAGAATAGAATTTAATAGAATAATTTATTTATTCCATTACACGAAAGTGTTTACATACGTCAAAGCAAATAAATACATCATAAGATATCTGATACATCATCTGAAAAAAACTCATTCCAAAAATAATAGCATTTTTTACACAGATAATCTTTAATTGTTGTCTTGAACTTATCAAAAGACAGAACCCTCACGGTGATTGGCGATTTATTAAACAGTTGGGGACCATAGAATGACACACCACACTTAATTTTGTTCATACGATGGAAATCTGTATACACGTGTTCATCGTGGCGAGTACTGTATTCATGCACATCTCCGTGCGTCCGGTAATCATTAACATGAACTCTAACATACAGCATGCATTGCAACATGAACAAACAAGGTACAGTAAGTATTTTTTTTTTTTGCTAAATACATCTATGCAATCGTCTCTATATCCAAGATTATTCAATATTCTGACCGATTTTCTTTGCAAACTGAAGAGTCGTTTTGTGTTAGGGTCATGACCCCAACATAATATAATAATAATAATAATAATATCGTTTATTCACCAAGAAAATTTAAAAAAAAACAATTTGGCAAAATGCCTTCACAGACTCATCATGTCCGAACAAAGATACGGCAGCGTTAGGTGGGTCATCCACTGGAGCCGTTTTCGTCCGAACTTACATCGGCCGAACACGACAGAACTCGACCGAACGGTCCCCCAACAAAGAAAGGAATAGATGCGCGTCCTTTGCGACAGATTCATACGGCCGTATTCGGCCGTGTACGGCCGATGAATTTCTCGATCCGAAATAAATGGGATTTTTCGGTCCTATTCGGCCGAACTAACTAGTCAAGCCCAGGCAACCTAGTGTAGTGTTCCTAATCTGAAATTGTTCCACACTCTTGTTTGTTCCTGTTTTTTGAAGTTGTGCTGTTTTATGAAGTTCTCACTAGGGACAGTGAAAAGTTGATAAGTTTGGTTGAAGAACATGTTCCACTGTGGGATATGCGAGACAAAAGATATCATCGTCGAGATGTTCAAAGGAATCAGTGGACAAAGATTGCTGAACAAATAGGTGCTGATGATTTAATAAAGCCTTGGAGCACCGTTCAGGGGAGTCAAGTGAGGCTACTTACAATTCTTCATGCCCATACTACAACCAAATGCTCTTTTTGAAAGATGTGGTGTCACAGAGAAAGCTACATGCCAATCTCTCACCTAAGAAAAAGAACCGACTGCACAGGAATATAAAGTACAGCAACAAGGATCTGACAGCATCGCTGATGACGGCAATTCATCGAACCAGCAGGGATCAGATCTTTTTGAAAGTTCAAGTGATGCTTCCCAACATTCACACTCAATGGTTTCTGAAATGCAGCCTCCTCCAGCCTGTGGAAGAACTTCTGGAACCAAGCCTAAGAGAAAATTTGAAAGTTCATCTCAGGATCCTTTTCTTGACATAGGAAAACAAAAAAATTAAACTGCTTCAGGAAAATTCTGCGTTGAAACAAAACCCAGATTATTTGTTTCTGCAAAGTCTGCTTCCTTATTTAATGATGATTCCGGAGAACATGAAACTGAAAGTTAGAAATAAATTACAAAACGTCCTGGTTGACAAACAATTCAGAGTTACACGTCAGTGACACGTCCCTTGGCTTCTCCTTCACACTCTGTCTTCGTACAGCTCTGCTTCCCCTACTTACAGCTCTACAACTTCCCTGTATGTCCACAGCAGAGCAATTCTTTTTGAGTACAATGAAGAAACACAAATGGATTGTAACCCTGTCCAAACGTACTTCAATTCTTTTTAATATCAAATTATTGTACTTTTTTAAATAAAATTTTAGAGTTTTTTAGTTTTTTTCTTGGAGAATTATTTGTTATTTCTTACCTTGACAGCCAATCGTTCTTCCGGTGATATAGTTTCTCGAAATTTGAAATTCTTTCTATTGACTGCCAAATTTTATTTAATATACCTATAATTAAATGTCTCTTCACTCATACGATAGTACTCAGAAAACTTAAAATTTTCTTCCTTAAGTCGGCTATGCAAATGATGAATCTCGCCAAGTCGGCTCCTTTCAGTCAGTATCGGATGCACCCAATACCTTTACTCCTTTTCCTCTCCCTCCTCATCACGTAGGTATTTTCAACAAGTAACATCATCTCATCGAAATCTATTACAATCTCGCGGAATGTGTAAGTAACACAAAGAAAAATCACTTTCCGTACTAACAACTAACTTGCCACTTTCTGGCAACGTACTACTGAACTGGACTGACAAAAACGGTTACAATGGACGATCGTGTTCGGCCGAATTGACGGCCGAAATTTCAACCTGTGCGGGTACAAAATTAGAAATAATAATAATCACCCGCTTAATGAAGGGCAGTGGACTTCCTGAGTCGCTGGTTATACTATAACAGTAGATCCAAAATTATCTTTGGTAGAAAAGATGTTTGCAAGGTGAATAAAACAAGTTTGTAGTTACAATAGAATTATGTATTCACAGATAAGAATATGTACACAATGTTCGGCACTTGAGATTTCACTTACAGAAAGAGTTTTTAGGTGTCTATAATAACCAAGGATTTGAACCTCTTTGCTCAATCTAGGCACTTCTGCTAATATAAAATGATAAAGAGATCTGACCTTATTTGTTGTTTGAGTTCACCACAGCTCTGCTTCAATCGTCGAGGTAGATTTCTCAGAATAAGGTGCAGGCACTTTGGATAAGGCTTCTCAAACTTCCACTGATGAATTGTGCCTTGGCGATATGTAATTGCTTCACAGATTCACAATTCACAACCTTTTTCTTTTTACGTATAGAATTTCAACTGAGTAATTCACATACACATGAACTAGGTAACTAACTGACCCGAAAACAGATTATTTTGAGAGATTTTAAGAGGAACTTGTAGTTGTGAGTGCCGTTATGGACTCGTGAAAAGTAAATTGATAAAGAGAGAATTTACTTGTAGAAGTACTGTGCACAAGAGCGTCTTGAGAGAGAGTGAATTTACTTGTAGGAGTACTTACCACCTTGAGAGGTGCAGATAGAATGAATTTGAATTACTAAAAGAGTTCGGACTTATACAAAGGTTCAGGTAGCTGAGTTTAGGTATTTCCAAAATTCCGTCCCACAGAAGGCGTTCTTGGAAGTAACGGCCGCTCCGCCAAATTCCGAGAACGGTCCTTTGTTGCGAGAATATCGCAACATACTCCCGCCTGTTGAAGTTTTCTAGCTTCAACAAGAATCGTGCCAATAAAAAACAAATATAAAAGAAAAAATAAAAGGAGAGAAGAAACCTATCAACTAACGAGAAAAGCAAGAGAATCACAATTCATAGGAAACGATACGTGTTGTCCAATAAGAGAAGTGAGTCTAATTTTCAGATTCTTCTGATATGGGAAGGGGACACAATTTAGAAATGCTTCTAGTGAAGATTCCATCTGCCGTTTTCAGCTTTACTACTCTTATTTTTTTATCCCTCCCTGGGAAAACTTCCAATACTCTAGCTAAAGGCCATTTTAGTGGTGGGGTATCCTCATCCTTCAAAAGAACCAAGGATCCTATTTTGAGATCAGGAACAGAACGATACCATTTTGAACGGTTCTGTTTATACTGTGCATAGTATTGGGGATCTTTTAAAAATCTTTTTTCTAGGTTGCCAAACCTTTTTCGAGGTATGGCGAAGGAATCTCCAAGTTTCAGATTTTCCTTTGGAGATTTTAACGGTTTTAATGGTTGAAACCTGCCATCCATTGAGTCCTTGGTTGTATTGATAAACGATGTTTCTGCAGCTTTATCAACTGGACAGAGAGGCCTAGCCTTCGAAACATCTTCTAGCTCCCAGGATCTAGTGACTTGCTGCTCAAGTTCCGATTCCTCAGATTCTCGAGACAGCAGAGAAATGCTGCTGTGTTCATTTCCAGCTACACTCAAGAGAGATTTCTGAGCTTGTGCCCTTTGCTGAGATGGAAATGAACCTCCAACAACCCATCCCAAATGGGTGTTGATAAGAGTAGGTAGACCTTTACCAAGAGAAAAACTGCCTTGAGAGAGTAACTCATAATATAGACCGGCTCCGATGAGCATGTCGATATCTGAAGGTGTAGCGAAATCGGGATCCGCTAGTCTCAATTCACTAGGGATGTTCCACTGAGATACATTCAACTTGAATTGTGGAAGTTGGCATGTTATACTCGGAAGAATAGCACATTTTAGCTGAAACTTTCGATATGGAGGAACATTTGAAAAGATAGTGAGATCTATCATTTTTGTAGAACGGTTATTGCTCAATCCTATTCCTGAAACTATGGTTGAGTGGTTGTAAGGCACATAACCTAGTTTCTTGACTAAGTCTTCCTTGATAAATGAAGTTTGAGATCCGTTGTCGAGAATGGCTCTGGCCTTGATTCTGTGCCCTTGAAAGTTGAATAAGTATACATTAGCGGTGGCCAGAAGAACATGGTTATATTTTGTGTGAAATACCAGAGAATGCCTGAGAACCTTTGGGAACACTATATTCGACTTCCTGCCTGGACTGTGATTCTTGTTGGGCTTGAGATCCGGAATTTGAGGAGAGAGGAAGTCTTGGTCGCGAGTTGAAATGCGAACTATTTGGGCTAGAGGTGCGAGAAGAAACCTCAGCATGATGTCCCGCATGAGAAGAATTATGTGAATTGCGAGACTGTGAGTATTGATTGGGATGAAGCAAACTATGATGTTTTTTGAGCACACCACGCAAAATTTTTTAGAACTACATTGGGTGACCTGATGACCGTTACCCAGACAATTGAAGCAGAGTTTTTAAATTTATGAAATGTTTCTTTTCAATAAGAGATTTGCCTTTGAACTTGTCGCAAGAATAAATTTTGTGAGAGTGGTCATTGCAGAAAGAGCATTTCTGTGTATTTGATGTACCATGACTGTTAGCCATGTGAAGAGAAGTTTTATGGGGAGATCTCCAATTTTTATTGATTACTGGTACCTCAGAATTACTCAAATTTTCAAAAACTAAACTTCTTTTTTCTAAAAATTCAAAGAACTGATTTAAAGAGGGTAGTTGTTCACTATTCCTTTCAGTTTCAAAAGCTCTTCTAGTATTGACGTCAGTCTTTTTGCTAAGAACATAAATAAGGAAGAACTCTAGCAGTTCTGCCTCAGAATAACCCAGATTATGCAAAGAATCCCAATTTCTTTTACAATTGGTTACAAATTCTCTTAAGTTTACAGCATTACATTTTGTCATTGGAGTAGTCTCTAACATGGAAATGAAATGAGTGTTGATCACTGTCAACTTGTTCTCATACCTTTTTAAAAATACTTAGAACAATCTCAAAATTTTTATCAATTACAGATAAACCTTCTATAAGTTTGAGGATTCATCTCGCAACGACATATTTAAATATATAAACTTCTGAATTGCAGAGAGAGGGTGTTTGATATAATCATAGCATCGAATAATTGTAAAAAGAAGTCAATTCAGAGGCATCGCCCTTGAACGGTTTAATATTAATCTGTGGTAAGCTAATATTACAATGGCCTTGAGGAATAGAAGTTCTGATATTAGAGGTTGACAATTGCTCAATTTGAAGTTCAATTTTTTCCAGCAATAGTATGGAATTTCATTTCTACTTCCTCACGATTTTCATTATCAAAATTTTCGTAATTCGGCAAAAGTTCAATGGAATCCTGAACTTCGTCATATCCTTTGAAAGCAGCCTCGAGTGATTCGAGGTATCTCTTTAAAACTTTTGGATTTGATTGTGATTCACAGTTTTGATCAAACCAATTGATAGTTCTAGTCATTTTTGCCTTGAATATTGAGCGTTTAGACTTGAGATTAGTATAAGATTCGTTTTCCATTTTAAATAAAGCTTAATTAAAATGTTCTATATATAAAAAATGAAGAAATTTAACAAATAAGAAAGAAAAAGAACAGAATCACAGAATGTGTGAACACAAAAAATTCACAATCTTGCAAATTCTACCAAAGTCGAATTCTTGGATCCGGCTCGAAGGACCAATTTGTGCGGGTACAAAATTAGAAATAATAATAATCACCCGCTTAATGAAGGGCAGCGGACTTCCTGAGTCGCTGGTTATACTATAACAGTAGATCCAAAAATTATCTTTGGTAGAAAAGATGTTTGCAAGGTGAATAAAACAAGTTTGTAGTTACAATAGAATTATGTATTCACAGATAAGAATAGGTACACAATGTTCGGCACTTGAGATTTCACTTACAGAAAGAGTTTTTAGGTGTCTATAATAACCAAGGATTTGAACCTCTTTGCTCAATCTAGAGCACTTCTGCTAATATAAAATGATAAAGAGATCTGACCTTATTTGTTGTTTGGAGTTCACCACAGCTCTGCTTCAATCGTCGAGGTAGATTTCTCAGAATAAGGTGCAGGCACTTTGGATAAAGCTTCACAAGCTTCCACTGATGAATTGTGCCTTGGCGATATATAATTGCTTCACAGATTCACAATTCACAACCTTTTTCTTTTACGTAGAGAATTTCAACTGAGTGATTCACATACACATGAACTAGGGTAGCTAACTGACCCGAAAACAGATTATTTTGAGAGATTTGAACTGTGCACGAGAGCGTCTTGAGAGAGAATTTACTTGTAGGAGTACTTACCACCTTGAGAGGTGCAGACAGAATGAATTGACTTGATTAAAAGAGGTCGGACGTGTACAAAGTTCAGGTAGCTGAGTTTAGGGATTTCCAAAATTCCGTCCGACAGAAGGCGTTCTTGGAAGTGACGGCTAACCCAAATTCCAGGAACTGTCCTCTGTTGCGAGAATATCGCAACAGGTACCATCTAACCAATTTTCATTTCCGCAGAAAATGTCGAACACAAACATAAGCACTGACTCGGTGAGCAAGACGTCCAAATCGGGCAAGTGTCAAACTCGGATACACTCCACGTTCAGGTAAGTTTCAAATTCGAATTCCAGGGTAAGATACAATTATTCAACATTACACTCAGTAAATGCAGCTATGACGGGTTTATTATATTGTAAATAAGCAGTCTATTTTCCAATATCCATAGTTTCAGCCTGTGTCTGAATGTCCTCTCGTATTCAATATTCCTTATAATTTCAGGAACCACACCGAGCACTCTAGGACCAAGATAATCTAAACTCCGCCTCCCAATTGTCCCCCAATTGTATATTGCATAGGATATTCTCGAATCAACGAAAGCATGGTACACGGCCAATAAAACTTTTTCTGAAACAGTACCCACTAAAATCCTCAGTGCAAACACACTAGAAGCTAAACTTTACAGATCTTATCAATATGAGGAATCCAGGAGAGTTTAAAATTTACCGTGACGCCAAGAAAATTCACCAAATCGGAGGTATTAAGACCCTCAAGTTCTCTTAGAAAAAGTACATGAAGTGAGTTTTAGTATCATTCAGTTTGAGCTAATTACTGAAAAACCACTCAGAAATAGAGAAGTGAATATTCCTCATCAACTGCTCAATAAGGGCCTTACATGCTGCTGTCTTCAGAGCTGTACAAACAACTACAAAAAGTATCAGATCGGCGTTTGGATCACAATTGATATTATCATTGATATAAATGAGAAATAAAAGTGGGCCAAGGACCGAACCTTGAGGCACACCAATCGCTACATTCAATAAATTGGATAATCTACCCCCAAAAGATAATATACCTGCTGGATTGTTCGTTGATTTGTCTAAAGCGTTCGACTGTGTTGACCACAGTATATTAGTTCAGAAACTCGAAAGGAAGGGGATCAGAGGTATTCCATTAAGATTAATTTTGGGTTATCCGAAAGAAAAATAAATTTAGAAAGCACTGACGTGAGGTCAGATTGCTTTGGCGCTCTTGTTGACCTACTTGCGAGTAAATATTCAAACCTTAACAAATCTATAAGCCCTCTGATCGGGTGAACAATAGTCTTTTTCCGTACTATGGAACAATGTGATGTAAATATGAAAGCCTAATGAATAAACAAACCTTTATCTCCATTTGAAAATAACTACTCATGATTTTCACCAAATTTTGTTCTATGCTTCTCTTAAAATTTACGTCATTGATTTTCTGAGTTTTGACAACGCCATCAAATTCTTTCTCTATGATTAAAAATTTTTTGATTAATATTACGTCAGTGCTTTTCTGAATTTTGACAACGTCATCGACATCGAATTCTACCTCTATGCATTCTATGAAAATTTTGATTGATATTACGCCAACTGACACTGATATCTAGGTCCGCAAGTTGTCAAACAAATATCGATCTGTGATGGCAAATCTTTCAATGACAAAGCTCGGACTTCATGACATTTCTATTTTTCTCTTGAGTAAATGAAAAAATAATCATATCTTCAGAAGGGGAAAGCTACGACAATGAAATTTGAGGATGAGTAAGATATCGGTAACCTCAATATATATACGGATTTTTATTTAAATCTAGGTGAAGTCTTAGGAGATATTGGGTATTGAAAATTTTTTTTGGGAATTTTTTAAGAATTTTCTAGCGTGACGAATTCTGCGAAATTTTGCAAGGTGTTTCTATTCAACCTTCCTCAATAGTATTCCAAGTATCCACTTGATCGGATGGATATTCTAGTAGTTATTGAGGAAACAAAATTTCAGATGCTCATAACTACTGAACCATCCGACGGATTTGGCCCAATAACGAATTTGACCGAGATATTTGGACAATTAACCTATTCTGAAAATATGAAAACTCTAGCTGATTCCTTTTGGATGCTATAGAGGATACGGCCGGACAGACTCAACTTTCGCCACGAATTCTTCATCAGGGAGGCGAACCCAATCGAGTGAGACCATTTTCGGCTCGATATTTCAAAATTACAGACATTCGGGCAAAATGATAGGCACTCTGTTCGGGTGAACAAGAGCGCCAAAAAACAGATGATTGTACTTGTGGTTAATGACGAGGTACTCTTTTCATTTGAAGTGCAATTATCCACAGGAATACCACAAGGAACTATTTTGGGACCAATGCTATTTATCGTCTACGATGATGACCTCCCAGACACTTTTCAGCAAATCAGTGATCCAGTTGAGACCTTTGATGATTTTGGGATCGACGCCTATTTATATGCTGATGACATAAATGTTATAGTTTCTTCTAAAGAGGCTGAGCAAGTTGTTCTAGGTCTGAAACTGCCTTCTCAAAAATTGAAACCTAGTGTTTCAAAAATGCATTGTTACTGAATTCAGATATAACAAACATAGTATTTTCTCCAAGCATCAAAATCAGCGGTAGTGTAGTTACAGCAAGCGTAAGTACTAGACTTCTCAGTATATCTGTTGACAGACATTTGAATTGGATGCAACATTGTTATACGATAACATCTGAGTTGAATTCAGTCATATATACTTTGAAAGCTGTCAAAAACCATGTAGACATAAATATTTTGAAGGCCATTTATTTTGCTAATTTTCAATCTGTCGTATCTTATGGAATTGTTTTTGAGGATCAAGCTCAAGAGCAGAAAACATCTTTATATCACAGAAATATGCAGTACGAACAATGTTCAATTTAATGTTTAGATCATCCTGTAGGGACTTCTTCAAAGCAAACAACATTTCAACATTTTTTGAATTGTACATTTTATAAGGTAATATTATTTTATGCAAACATCCTCACTATTTTGAAAAATATTAAAACAGTAATTTCACTTGAAGGAGACATGGATATTTATATCCAATCCATAAGTACTCAAATAAAGAGAGTGATACTCTTTATATGGCTATTAAGTTATACAATTTAAATCCTAAGGCCATAACATGCATAACAATATACAGGGTGGCCATTTGAAAACGAAACAGACGAGATTACAGACGAAATAAATTTTTTCGATAGGAATGTTCGGACAGGTCGATTTCTGTTTCGAGGGGGACAACTTAAGATGTAGGTTACGGACGCATAGCGCTTCAACCCTTGCTACTACAACCCTCAACCCCAAATTTTGAATAGGGAAGATGGGCTGAGTGAAACCTCATTTGAAAAGTATTTTTATACTGATTTCAGCACAGTAATTGTTTTTTCATTTCATGCATTAGTTCTCGAAATATTCTCAACTAAGTATTTGAAAATGAAGTGGTGTTTTCATGGCACTTTTAGTGTTTTTTCGTGAAAAATCGACATTTTGAGCATCAAAACAACCATAACTGTGGCTTCCTTCCTCCAATCCACTGACATAAAAATCTTTAATCAAGATGTCGAACACACAAAGCGTATTGCGAAGGAGCTCAATCTTTCTGAAACTCAATCTAAATTATCTTAAGTTTATACTCAACAACCAGAAAAACTCAATGTTTGGGCTAGAATATTTGGTGTCGGCCCGTTCTTTTTACCTGATGGTAATCTTACTGGAGATATGTATTTGGACTTATTGGAAAATCACATTGATCCAATTTTGACGGAAATGATCGAAAACAATGCTGGAACAATGCTGGACAATGTGGAAGATCAGATTGTTTTTCAGCAGGATAGAGCTCCCCACACTACGCCTTACCAGTTCGAGAATATCTGGATCAAAGATTTCCAAATCGGTGGATTGGAAGAAGGGGTCCCACTGAATGGCCAGCCAGATCGCCAGATCTGTCACCACTAGATTTCTTTCTTTGGGTCCACTTGAAGAGTTAAATTAAATCTACACAGCCCGATTCCATAGAAGACTTAAGAAGACGTATAGTGAACGAATGTCGTCAAATCACTCCAGAAATGCTTCAAAATGTGCGCCATCGTTTCGAATAAAACTTATTTCATTGTATGGAAACTAATGGTGAACAATTTGAATAATTAATTAATTGATGTGAGTTTTTGATAAATTATTTTTTTACATTGCAAAGTCTTATTTCTTAGACCGATAATTCGAATCGTTCTGCCACTACAGTTGGAAAATGATTTCAGTGAATAAAACAGCTAGTCGAACATCTGACCCAAGTAGCATTAACACGTACGGTATGACTTCATTTGCTCAGTGGTAGATGTTTTGCAATTTCAAATACAAGTACGGAAATGCATAAAATGAAAAAACAATTACTGTGCTGAAATCAGTATAAAAATACCTTTGAATTGAGGTATCACTCACCCCATCTTCCCCATTCAAAAATTGGGGGTGGGGGTTGTAGCAGTAAGGGTTGAAGCGCTATGCGTCTGTTACCTACATCTTGTCCTACAAGTTGTCCCCCTCGAAACAGAAATCGACCTGTTCGAGCATTTCTATCGAAAAAACTTATTTCGTCTGTAATCTCGTCTGTTTCGTTTTCAAATGGTCACCCTGTATAATTCATATGGTAAGGCATTATTTCTGCTCATATTGAAGTGCGAACCTTATTCACACACAGAATTTAGAGATTATTATTTGAATTTGTATAACTGATAGGTTATGGTCTTATCTTCTTAACTGACTTGTTTTCATTTTGTTGTCGATGATGATAATTCTGAAAATAAATTTCTATTACTATTATTATTATTATATTACAGAGAAATCGTTCTCAATCAGCCTCTTCCCAATGAATGTGTTCTCTCGCAAAATCCAAACGCTCCTTCGAAGGGGTGGGGTGAGAGCTGGGCCTGTTGCCGCGACACGAGGCCTTAAATCATATTCTCTGAGGCGATTTTTATTGTCTGATTGCTAATTTGCACCCCATGAGTTTGCTCAAGCTGATTTTGAAGGAGGCGAGCGGTTGCAAACCATTGTTTCAACGAAGATACTCCTGGTCTCCATGAATCGCTTAAACATTTTGGATACACTTGTGTGGAAAACTCGAAACGTTTCTGCAATTCTTGTGTATATCCACCCTTCTTCTCGCCAAACTACCGCTTGGGCACATTTCTCTTGGGTCAAATTGCATGTTTCGCGTTGCATAGCGATCCAGTCTAGAAAATCAAACGAAAGAAAAACTATTGATCACTAGAATTGATCGAGAAAAACTGATTTCAGAATGGAGCCAATACAATCAGAATCTGATAAACTCATATTTTTTATTCCTGCAGGAAAACGAAATCTTTACTGAAAAAAAACGTTGAAAGTGGATAACATATGCATATGCAAATAATAATCATTGAGAAAACCTTCAGTTGTAGAATAAATTTGTGATTTCCATAATGTGCGTTAATTTTTTTGGGCAGTGTATTTGAGTTGAATCTGAAATTAAATTGTACGAATAATGCTGATTTCAATCATTAGCATCAAAGACCATTTACTGAGTTATTGAGAGGTGAGCATTAAGCAACTTTTTAATTTTTCTTGTTGATTGGGCCGAGTTGAGCCAGATCATTAACCGTAGCTGTGCTTGACAAAATTGATTCAGATATTATTATAGATGTTTATCCAAATAAAATGCTGACATGTAAATTGAACGAGGACGATTCAATCGTCAGTATGGCCGTGTAAGAGAATACTACGTTCAGAAAAAAAAACTCATCTTGTAATGACAGTCTGTGATGGTAGAATCTGTGTCTGTGGACCAGACAGAGGTGAGTCGCACCTCTTCAAAAAAAAGGTCTGTCAGGTAACAAAACTATGAAGGAAGAGGTTATCTTTGAATATATTCTTCAAACGACAAGTCTTTCATTCAAATATAACACATACAAATAATTTATTGAGAATGTGTCAGAAACGTTGATTTCGCCATTTTCACTGCATTTTCTGTTGAATACTTCATCTATCCATTATCTAAGTCATTCTCAGTTGATTGAGCCAGAGATAAGTAGCAAGATTGAGCTGGATCCCGTGCCAATTCACTCTCCACCTATCCCTCAGTATTAACTCGAGTTCCACACTTCATATCATTATTCATCACGACAAATACCCATGGTTAATTGAATTTATTAGTTCGAATTCTGGAGCGGATTCAGCATTTGATTCGGAAATACCGGAATGAGAGGATCTTGGCAGTCGTGCTGGATAAGCGCCTCGAGGCGACAAAACAAATTGTAGGGATGATACGTCGTATTAATTAATCATAGTTTAGCGAAGACAACTGAGCCTCGTAAAGTAATTAATGGCCGGTTTCTGAACTCGACAGATAAACGTCAGATAGTTATCCAGCCGTTAACTGTGGTTAATATTTATCGGCTGGATAAACGCCGCACTGGTTTCTGATGTCAAATTTATGCTTCGGTTAGCTATCGATTGGATAACTCCACGGTATCGACAGTATAGTTAGTTCATGAAAGTGATAATAGATGTCACTGTAATAAAACCTTACATATTTCTTAACATTCAATATAATTTCAAAGAGAGACTAATTCACAACTATAAAATAATCATTCTTTATAATCCTATATGGAAAAAATCCGTATTTACAAATCGTATTGAAAGCAGAACACAGAATCAAGAGATGGACTCATCATTCTGTGATGTTCTTTTAAGCGTCGAAGATTGTGAATTCAAATTCAAAAACAATTACGCAACAAAATGAGTCGACAAAGGGCTAGAAATTACACTGAGCGTGAAAAATATTGTTATTGGACATTGCTAAAGAATTTATTGATACTATCGACAATAAAAAGACGGATGCCAGTAATTTGAATTTGAAAAAACAAGCCTTGCAGATTATAGAGTAAAATTCGAACGCCGCTGGAGACACTGGTTCGCGGAGCGAGAAACAGCTGCGTGCTTTATATGATAATATAAAGAAAAATGCAACCAAGTACATTTGGAAAGCCTGCTATGTTATAGAAGCCTGTTTCAGTTTCTAGAATTTCGGTATCATTTTTTGGCATACATATAAATCTTTCAGATAGTATGGCTATTTTCTTGCTCACATTGAAAATAACTCTAGATACCGTTGATTTTTGAACATTGATATCATCACCTATAACAATTTAAAAAGTGCCTGTGGCATAGTATCGTAGAGCAATGCACACCTGTTCTAAAACAGATAATGCCACTTTTCTCTGAGATGTCTGGGATAAAACTGGATTCAGTTCATCACATAAATATCCCACTGTTCAGTCGGTATCTCTGCCTAAAAAAATTTGAAGAATCAATATCATATTACGAGAATAATTCTAATAGAAAACATCCAAGACACTTTCATAAACAAATAAGTAATGTTTACTGTTAGTACTTACCTAAACTCTTCATCTGAATGATTTCCATCGGAGATCTACGAATCCTTATCTGTCGAGGTATTGCTATATTATTGATGAATTCCAGAATTTCTTCATCTGATGAGGAACTTGAAAATATTTCTTTTGTCAATTCCATGTTTCAGTTATATATGAACTTGAATTTTCAGATTTTCAGAGATAATTTTGAGGTTATCTTGGAATTGTCATGTAAACATTCACTAGTTAACGTCGAGATAACCCGTCATCGGGACGAGTTAAGATAAATGAAGTTTACGTGTAGTTTATCTGTCGGCGCGGTAGTCAGAAACCCAATTCGACAGTTATCTCTCGTTTAACTTTCTCGAATAGATAAACTGAGTTTATTTTGACTTCGGAAACCGGCCATAAGTTTTCATAACTGAATCCTGATTAGCTGTTAGTACCCATAGCATTCCTTGCATTTCAATTCGTTCCCATGTGAATTCTTGAATGATATGTGAACGAATCTCAGATCTAAGGAATGAACTTGGAAAATGATATACGGGTATACGAGTTCTTGAAAGATGATTTGCTTCGATAATAACTACTATTCAGATGATGATATGTAAATGAAGAGTTGACATCCAATAACTGAAATACCGTAGCCTGACAAAAGGGATCAACTAGTATATACTAGTAACAAAGTTTGATTCAATACAGGGTCTTTCACGAGGAACCTCACCCATATTTATACGGAAAACTACTGAACATATTTTCATAAAATTCAGTACTTATGAGTATTTCACGATGCTTATGAAATCTAAAATATTTTCAAGGCATGAGCACCTCCGGTTTTTCGGAAATGACGTCAACTTCCGTTTTTCAAATTAGAACACCATTTTTTTATTGCAGAAATAGATTCCTTAGAAAATACTAAGTTATTTTTGATGTATCATTCTTCAGGTTTGGTTGGAAAATTCTCTCTGAGCAGGAAAATTCGAAAAAATGACATGTGAGAACTTTAAAAAATCGAAATCGCGATTCATGATACAGGGGGTGAAAAATCGCTTTCAAAGTTATGGATGACAAAATCGTGAAGAATCAATTTTTTCAAATGAGAACCCCATTTTTTTATGGCAGATATTGAATCTACGTTAAAAAATAATGTGAGTGTATGCATCACACCCTTGCCCTGAAGTGGATATTTTATGAGTTATTCACAAAAAATGTTTTTCGTCTTGAATTTTCAGTTATTTCATTTCCTTCACGCCAAAAAAATGAAATTTTCAGAACTGTTATTTGAATCATGCTGTAGATTTTTCACTCCTTTTTGAAACCGATTTCAAGTTACTATTAGGAGAACTATGGCAAACCCTCGCAGTTATAACTAGAAGATGCTCAAAGTTTTGACCGTTATTTTCTAGACATTTATCTATACGTCTCAGGAATGCTTCGTGCATTGCTCTTCTTATTTAATCGGGAGGAAGAGATCTGCAAAAGTGTTTAAAAACCAAATTGAGTTTCAAAACTATGAATCTAAAAATCTAAACAGACCTGAACGCATTTCTGTCTCTGTTCTATGCAGTCCTCCATATTAGTCAGGGAGTTGAATGGACAATATTTTTTATCCTACCCCCAAACATAATAGTCTAAAGGAGTTAAATCAGGGAGAACGAGGTGGCCAAAGATGTGGACCATTGTTCGCCAACCATCGATCTTCAAACAGCCTGTATAGGATATTTGACACATTTAGTGAATTGTGTGTGAGGCGCGCCATCTTGTTGATACCATAAGTCATTATGGTTCTGTACTAGCGGCTCAATTATTTGAGTCAATATGTCAAAAATATTTATCTCCTAAGGAGAACATTCTTTAAATAATGCAAACATGTGTAGTGTTCTATCTTACCAGTTAAAGTCCCATCATAAATGTGAACATCGAGAATTGCATTATTTTTAATGGAGCAAAAAAACATTGAAACTCCAGGTCTCTTGAAAGTTCCATTGTCTGAAGTGGTGGTTGTTCTCTTCATCCCAATAATGACTGTTATGCCTATTGAAAGAACCATTCTTTGTGAATTTAGATTAATCTGTCCAAATTATACAGTCCAAAAAAGTTTTCATTCTCTTGAAATCGAATCATTCTAGCTTCGCAAAACTCTGTTCTCCTGACGAAATCTGTTTCCTCCGAATGCTGTACCCTATTGAATTTATATGGGTGCATTTTTATGTTTTTTTAATATTCTCCAAACACTCGATTGAGATAATCCCAAAGCTATCTCGGCATCTTAGGGAGAATTTTGAGGATTCACACGAAAAATGTATTATAAGAACTGTTATTTCGTTGTTCTCATCTTCTACTACACTTTTTCTCTGTGTATAGTTTTTTAACGAAAGATCCGACATTTCTCAAGTTTGTCATGGTTCTGTTAATGGTATCTCTTGTTGGTCTGGGTCGCTCAGGAAACCTCTCAATGAACAGTCGAATCGTTCTATCTTCAACTTTATTACATTCTTTCATAAAATCCCATCTTGAAGTGTTGAATATGAGGAAAGGTAAAAGTCTTGAAACACTTCTGTTGTTGGAACCTTTTATCCAAAAATCATCCGGTTACATGTTTCGGCTACTCCGCCATTATCAAACCAAGGATTCTAAAAAAGGTGGTACTCGTAAGCTAAAACAAACATTGTTAAATTGTTGAACATAAAGTGAAAACATGCTATGTGTTACAAGTATCATTAGAAATATATACTTATTAAGATGAAATAAATTTTTGGTGTTTGTTATTAAATTGTAATATGTTCGCTTAAACTTACGATTTCTTTTGTTCCAGTGTCATATGGTAAAATACATAATATTATCTAGTCACAAGGGTTGAGTCCAAAATATAAAATAA
>JARTUT010001005.1:0-57835 GCA_030674115.1 Micraspis discolor | reverse complement strand
ATCGTAACCATGACGACCGCTACTTCCACCAACGGCCAAAGCTATCCGGACGTATTAATATTCCTGTGCAAATTAGGCATTTGATAAAAGGAAATTTCTAAAAGTGAAAACACTGTGAGGTTGAGTATTTTCAGATAAAGTTTGTTTCTATTGGTTCGTTTTCAAAAATTGAGAAAGGTTTATAATCTTGCAGTAGAAAGATATTATGGTAGAAAAACCAAAATCTATGTTTATAGTGTTGAATTTTTTACCAGAAAATTAGTATTTTGTATCTTCCTTTTCAATTTGGAATATAAAACAATTCGGATTCAATAGTGGATGCTGTGGAAGGAAATTTTCATTCAAAACTAAACAGGACTACAGAGGGTATTTGCCCAATGTGAAAATTTAAAATGTTTATAATTTTTAAGGCAGCTGAATATGGAAAAACGGCATGGAAAAAATGTGTTTCTTTTTATCACAAGAACCTACAGTTGAAATTAACGGGTGGTCAAAGACTCACCCCTGTATATCCATTTTTACTCTATTCTATGACCTAAATTAAGTGAAAAATGCTATAGCTTCCCGTGGCTCTATTCTACTATGATGAAATTTAGGAATAGGTAGGATATGAATCACCTCTATGCATGCACATATTTTGTTTAAATATCAGTGCTATTTTATTAGATATCAAGTATCAAAAAATAATTTTTTTGGTAATTCAAACAAAATATTCTAGCGTGGCGATTTCTACAAAGTTTTGCAAGCTCATTCAATCTGCACCTTTCAACATTTTCATTCAATTCTTCTCGAAAACACCAAGTAGAACCAATTATATCTACTAACGATCACTCGTAAGAATTAGAACTCATTCGGTAACATGAATCAAGAACCTTAGCGACCGTTAAGTTTTAATACAGGGTAATTAAAGGCAGTCTTCGAAATTGACGAATGCATACCGAACCTAATAAAACCATCATTCGACGAATAATTTACAATCCGCCTCAAAGGACCACAGTTAAAATATTAATAATCCGTGATTTATGGAATATGGAGTTGTTAACGTAGCCAGTATTCCGCCCTCACTTCGAAAATATCGACGGAGAACGGTCATGGAATGTCTTTGATTCAGTCGAAAATAGATCGGCTAATGAGTGTGCTAATTGGCTGTCTTATTTATTGTTTTTTTTTTGTAGATTCGGTTGTACGTCGATGAGTCATTTGGGCGAAACTCAACTTGAAGTCTTTCGTTTATGAGTAGTTTATTGTGCGTTTAATCGTTGTTTACCCCGAAGTTGGGTTAATGTTCTGTATTGTTTTGTCTTTTCAATAATTTTCTATGAGTTCTTACCACAGAAGACTAATCACAAGAAGTGCAACGTTAACATTAATCTTTGCCAACGTTGGCCGCCATATTTCTAAGAAATGGAATGTTGGCGGGAATTTCAAATCTTCCATAAGCCTGTCCCACTCAGAATTTAGTTAACTAGTAATAATCATTACATAACAATTCTGGTATTCTTATCATCAGTATACTATGATCCTTCTGCCATATTGGTTCCAGACTCAAATGCACCAACTGGTCGTCTTTTTAAAGTGGAAACAAAATAACAGGAATCTGGACTTTGGAACACTTTTTTTTTCAAAATTATGTCGACGTTTAAGGGAAAGATTCCTCTTTCTCAAGGCTAAAAAAAAATACATTATAAGGGGGAGTACCTACATCATATCATACTAACACTTACCTAGTCAAAATCAAAAAGATATGGTCAATATAAAGTAAACTAACAAAAGCGAAAATGAGGAAGTGTCTATCATAACGTTTACTACGGTTAATTCTTGGAAGATCGCGCAATGGAAAATCAGGTTATCAATTTGAGGTTATAAATTCAATGTTCTGAAATTTATAGTCACTGAAATGGAACTAAAATAATTGTCATTCCCATCATATACTAATATTATGAATGCGAAAGTAAGTTTGTTTGTTACGCTTTCACGCAAAAACTACTTAACCGATCATCGTGCAACTTCGTACATATACTCTTGAAGGAATTAGAAGTAACATAGTATACTTTTTATTTAAAAAAAAAATTACGATAGATAAGAAAATTTATTGTCAAAAAATCAGCAAATTCAGCCACTTCAACGCCATCTAGCATAACAGTAATCAAGTTTCAACGCTGAATACTGTAATACCGTCCCACTGTATTACCGACGGTTACGGCAATATATCATTCATACTCATACTTATTGTTTACTGTTTTATCAATCTAGGTTAAATTATTATTTTTTGTTGCTTTAATCTCTCTTCAAGATATTGTTCAGCCTGTCCAATGTAAGATTTATCACAATTAAAACAAGGCACCTGGTTAACTAAGTTGGATTTCAATAACTTTGGTGTCTCATCTCTTAACCTGGTGTGAAATTTTTATACCCTATCAATATTGTAAAATTCGCAGCAACACCCAAAGTCCCTGAAAATTTTATTGATACTCTGAGACAATCCAGAGGGATAAAAGGGAACTTATAATATCTGGAATTGTTTTCAGATACATCACTTTTCAAACCTGTAACATCAAACTGTCTAAAATTTCTACATACTCTGTCGATGAAATATTAAGGATTGTATTTCTATAACCTTGTAAACATTTTTGGCATGGAATTTAGTATAAGTGAGATTTGTGTTGAACAATGATTACTGAAGAAACACATACATCTGTATTAAATGTACCAATCAAAGATTAACTTATCACCATCATGTGTAATGGCTGTGTCCAAAAATGGGAGTCTACCATAATTTCAACCTCCAAGGTGAATTCTATTTTGCTATGGAAAAAGATGAAGACATCTAATGTATGTTGGATTATGTCTTTTGGTATTAACATGAGTATGTCATCAACATAAAATTTTATTAAAGGTGATTTGAAGCCCAACTAAGACTCAACATAAAAAAAAAGTTCGCACATAACTTACAATATACAGGGTGTTCCTTAATTGAACGAACAAACGAAAAGGGGAGATTCCTTAAGTGATTTTAAGAAAAAAAAGTCCCGTAGACATGGGGTCGAAAACGTTTCGTTTTCGAGATACAGAGTGTTGAAGTTTAAATTTTTTTTTCAAGTTTTTTTTCACATAGTATCTACACTCAACAAGATATTCAACTGAAATTTGGCATAGATATTACATTTGAGACTTCTCACCACGTGAGATGGCAATTTCGATAGATAATCTACAGGGCGATATTTTTTCTGGATCACTGCCACCTGTTCTTTTGTAGAACTTTTTTTTTGGTGAGCAACTGTTAATTTGAAAAAATGTTACAAGAAGCTTTGTTCTTATACTAAACTTTTGAGTCTCTTGTAGTTTTGTCGTATCTACCAACGATTCCGAGAAAAAAAATTTTGAACGATTCTCTCGAAATCCTCGTGAAAATCCAAATTATGATGGGAAGGTCACTTTGTAAGCTGTGGTGAATGAATTCAGTGTCAGTTTTTATTGAAATTTTCCTGATCTGTATCGATGATTCATAAAGATTCGATCAACTCGTATAATCAACACAAAAAATGTATTACATCAAGAAACGTAAAACTAAAAATAAATCATAACAAGAAAACTAAGTAACCGCAAATGACTGAACTACAGCAAATGTTGAAAATGTCCTCCTCCAACTGTTATACAAGCTTCTGATCTTCGTCTCATAGACGTTCGAACTCTTTCAAACACTCCCGGAATATTCCTAACTGTATCAAATGCGCCTATTATACGATTTCTCAGTTCTTCTACGGTGTTCACAGGTGTCGAGTACCTATATTGGAGATTTCAGGTGGCCCCATAAAAAGAAATATGAACTATTTAAGTCTGGGGATTTGGCGAGCCATGACTGAGAACCCTCCCGTCCAATCCACTTGTTTTCATAATTATCGTTCAAATACTCCCTTGCCAAAACTGAAAAATGAGCAGGAGCACCGTCATGCATGATCCACATTTCGCGTCGCAGCATAAGAGGTATATCTTACAATAACAAGGGCAAATCGATTTCTAAAAAATGTCTGTATGATTGACCTGTTAGTTGATCTGTCAAGAAGAAAGGACCAATGAAATCATCACCCCACATATTCGGTGAAAATTGCTCTTGAAAATGGGTTTCTACATATCCATGCGGATTCTCCTCAGCCCATACGTGTTCATTATGAAAATTGATAATTGAAGTCCTTGAGAAGCAGGCTTCATCAGTGAATAGAATTTGGCAATCGAAATAAGGATTCTACTGAGGTACCACTGACAAAAACTAACCCTCGGATGAAAATCTCGTGGCAAAAAAGCTTGCACCCTCTGAATGTGATGAGGATATAGTGCCAGTGTTCTCACACTGCGTGGTCTCCCAGCATTAATTCTTTTCGTGGAAAAAGATCCAGCTTCTGAAAGACGCCTTTGAATATCAGGGAACATTCGATGATTTGGTATCACTCTATTGGGATAGCGTTCCATGTAAAGACGCCTAGCTTCTCTTGCATTTCCATTTGCAAGACCATACATGAAATGCATATCAGTCATTTCGGAATTCGTGAAATTCGGCATGATTTGATGTTGAAATGTGTAGAGGTTTTAATTTCTGATCAAATTATTGTTGTGACAGTTATAAAAATCGTAATGAAAATAGTAGTTTAATTTCATTCAAAAAATAAATAGCCACAAATGCAACCACCTTCACTTTTAAAAAAACAAACGTTCAATAATTTGATGTGTCAAAACTGGCACTGAATTCATTAACCACAGATTACAAACTGGCCTTCCTATCATAGTTACGAGAATTTCTGAGAGAATAAAATTTTTTTCTCGGAATCGTTGGTAGATACGATAAAACGACAAGAGACCGAAAACTTTAGTATAAGAACAAAGCTTCTTTTTAATTTTTTCAAATCAACAGTTGCTCACCAAAAAGAGTTCTGCAGAAGAACAAATCTTCTATCGTAATTTCTATGTCACATGGTGAGAACTCTCAAATGTAATATCTAAGCCATATTTCAGTTGAATATCTTGTGAACTGTAGATGCTATGAGAAAAAAATTGAAAAAATTCTAACTTCAACACTCTATATCTCGAAAACGAAACGTTTGTGACCCCATATTTATGGGACGTTTTCTTCTTAAAATCACTTAAGAAATCTCCCCTTTTCCTTTGTACGTTCAATTTAGGAACACCCTGTATATTCTTCTGAACAATATTTAGTTATCAAACAATAAAGCATATAGATGAGGGGTTAGTGACGGGGTGTCATACAATTCGGCGTATCACATAAAAGCCTAGGAAAAAACCCAGTAAAAAACCCTGGCTCCTCGCCTAAGTGTGAAAGTACAAAAATAAGCTGAAATATATTTTAGGACTTCTTTCTTCTAGAGTGGTCTTCTATTGATGGAGACAGAGACTACTTCAAGTTACTCACATCGAATCAGGAAATAAAAAAGACAAAAGCAGAAAAAAAGAATTGAATAACAAAAATACTATATTTTTACTGTATTAATTTTTTGTGTTAAACTATGATTACATAAGAAAACAGTTCGCACATCACAAAATTTTACACCAGGTTGAAAGATGAGCCACCAAAGTTATTTAAATACAATTTAGTTTACCAGGTACCCTGTTTAAATTGTGATATTTCTTACATTGAGCAGACTGAACAAAATTTAAAAAAGAGATCAAAGCGACAAAAAATGATCGTAATAATTTAACCCAGATTATTTAATTGAACGAGTCTATTCTTGTAAGTGTAAATGTACCAAATATATCTAAAATTGACAATTATAGTCATACACTTCTTGATTATTAATACCTTTATTTATTCTTGAATACACTGTTTTCTTTGATGAATAAGAGAGAATTTTTCATTCTTATCATAACATCAAACAATTCAAATAAACTACAGAAAAATTGATCAAAAAGGGAATGACATGACATGATGTGCAGGGTCTTAGTATTTTATATAGCCAACTGTTGAGAGGTTTTCTGTTTTTGTTGTGATATAATTGTTGAATTTTGGCTTGGTATGAAATTTACTTTTATGTATATTTGATACTGGGGATGACAATTATACTAGTTCATATTTGGTGACCATTAATTTTAGAACATAGAATTTATATCCTCAAATTGATCACCTAATTTTCCATTATGCGATCTTCCTAGAATTAACCGTAGTGAACGTTAAGATAGATACTCCTTTATTTTCACTTTTGTTAGTTTTCTTTATATCGACTATAAATTTTAGATTTTGACTAGGTAAGTGTTAGTATGATATGATATACTCCCCCTTATAATGTAATTTTTTTAAGCCTTGAGTAGCAGGAAACCTTACTCGAAACGTCGGCATAGTAATGGAATAAAAGTTGTTTCAAAGTCCAGATCGCCGTAATTTTGTTTCATATCACCGCATTCGACTTAAATTCCAGGAATTTCAGAGTATACAGGAATCATTGGAGTGAAAAATGAAGATTCGACAAGAAAATCAGGAACGGAAATGCAAAACCCAAGCAAAGTTGCAGGTTTTTTCGCTGTACGCTATATCAATTCTCCGTAACTCAAACCTGGCACACTTCGACTAGTCCCCACGCATATTATTATATTACATCAATTATCAACGTCATATCTACAATAATATGCATTAAACAGACGGTGAAACAATACAATTCGCAATTGCACGGTATAAATTAACAGATGATATCCAATAGCGATACCCTTCTGGTGTTGAAACGCTTGTGTGAACCTTCCTTTGTATGAGATCTATCGAGGCAAAAACTATACGGTTACTTTCTTGTCAAGGTGGCCGAGCATACATGGGATATATTGAGATTGATTTACTGAAGGAGATATTCTATACATCCTTTTTGTCAGATATACAGGAAATGGATTCATCGCTGCTTGTGAAGAAGAAAAAACCACGATGTTTGGTTAATGAGAAATCAGGAAGTATCTTATTCTCTATGACTCGATACACACACGATACAGAGACTACAATTATTCAAGAATCCTCAGAATTACCTACATTTGTAAACTAAATATCGAAACTCGGTAATCCAATGATTAACCACGATGAAATCAATAACCAACAAACATCACTAACAATATGTGCTGATGCTCATTCACATAACCTCACAAACCCAGATATCATCCCCTCTTTTCCTGCAGAACACAGATCGTTCAATTCCTGCAACGATATCAGGGTCGGTGATTGTATATACACGCTGTCTCGGCCACATGCACACAGTTGGACGGACAGGTCCTTTCCGCAAAACAAACTTTAGGGTTTGAATGTGTTTATTACCTAAATGGTAACCTGCTAAATGTTTGTACTTCTGTCTGACGATGTAGATGGCCAGTTTGTGGTCTCCCAATACTGATAGATGTTCGGTTATGGTCAAGTATGCGATCGATGGCTGGCTTAGAGAAGAGAAGGATTAACCACAGATGGTATCCAATTGATCAGCAGCTCACAGACGTGATTACGTAGACATACTATTACGTGAAAACTGATAATATGCAGGCGAATGCTAAAGAATGTTTGGAGTTGATTATTATTTCTAGTTTCTGTACTGTTATCCTGTTTGTGGGATAGATGAAAAACTGGAAAATAAATTGACTAGTGGAAGATTTTCGTAAAGCCATCCGTTTTCAATATAGATGACCTTGAAGAAAAAAATATACACATCTAATACAACCATTCCACAACTACTGGCAACATTGTAATAAAATTTGATACTAATATCAAAGATTAACTTACAAAGATGGAGCACTCCGGCCTTTTTCTCGTCAACGATTCAATGACCTTGAAAATTCTATCGTTGAAAAAAGGGGTGGGACTAATAAGAGAAGGATATATATCTCTCTCTTCTCCAAATTCGAATTCAAACCGCGAAACAATTCACCGGGTATTTCTGAAAATCATAGCAGATCCTTAATTTAATCAAAACCTTTTATTAAGTGGCATATTTTATATAACTTGTCTATGAATTCTTTTCCCTCCATTCGAAAATTTTTAATGATATATGGAGTAAAAGTTATCGCTGATTTTGTATAGGAAATCTAGAATTTCATTCCACTCGGGTTTTCATATTTGGATTAAGCTTTTTCATAGCTCTGCAGAGAAGTCTGGTTTGAAGATAAAATGAGTGAAACCAAGAGAAGATGTTCAGTTAAGTAATGATCGAATGTTTCGGGTGTGAGATTCTTTAGATTTTCCAGTTCAGATGACCCCCAACGAGCCCTGCAATGGAAATTGGCCTGCAGCGATGCGACAATTCTGAGGAAACAGGATTTGCAGTGATCACTTCGAACCTTATTTAATGACTGGCCGCTACTTAAATAAAACGGTTTTTCCTACTTCGAACCTGTTTAAGAGACCGAAAAGCAGGCCCGGTCTGGCCAGGGCGGCTGGTCGGCGATCGCCGAGGCCTCCGGCTCAAGGGGGCCTCAAAAGCCAAAAATTCAAGTATACAAAAGTTTTTTCATTATAAAAATTATTTTGTTTTACTGTTCCACAGCGACGTAATACAGCAAAAACAATTTTAAATAAACAGTAACCTACTTTTTATTAAATTACAGCTAAGGTTAACCTAGGTATATTAAAAAGTAATAGTAAGTCGCTCGGTGCTCGAAGTACTCGGTCACCCCCCGCGCGCACCTGCATGTCGCGTCGTAGCATCGTAGCTCGTAGCTGTTTGCTGTCAGTTGAATTGACCTGCTGTCGGTAAGTTGATGTGCGTTGTGAGTTTGTTTGAAATTTAAAGGTGAATTTTTCAGTTTATAAAATGAAACGTGTGCACCCAAGTGGTACAAGTAAAAGAAAAAGAAGGAGAGGAAATCTTTCGAAATAAAACAAAGTTCACAAAGTTTGAATTTATGGTTAGCTGGTTCCATTTCAATCCTGAAAACATTGAAAAACGCAAACAGGTAGGCGGAAATATCAGAAGATTTTTATGAGCATAGGCACATAGGTAGATTATTACCGGGACTAACACATAGGATACTTTTTATTCAGGAAAAATTATATGTTCCTGAAGGAGTCCGATATAACCGAAATCCACCCGGGCGAAGCTAGGGCAGAAGCTAGTCTTATTATAATGCTTAACTTTCCGAATTTCCATGACCGTTATTAAAGTTTATTATGAATAATTTTAATAATACTTAGTTTTCTATATTGTTTTGGGACATTTGCCACGCCTACGATTGTAAGATTAAATTATTTTAAAGGCTAATGTAAACAGAATAATTGTTTAAGATGTTTTGTATAAGACTACTGTATTTCGTATTATTTTGCACCCACGATCTTATTACTTATTTTCAGGAAACGAAGATCAAATTGAGCCTCCTTCAATCCAAGCAGAGGCTACTGTAGCTACATCGTCTGGTGGGAGTGAAAATAAGAGGGAAGAAACTACTACTAGCAATCAAAATTTCTAGACCTAAATCTAGACCACCCCAAACCGTCGTTGACGCATTTCGACAGGGATTCGTCAATAAGCTCTGACTCTGATTCAGAAATCAGCGATGAAGAATGTAAACAAGACACGCTTGATGCTTCTAAGGAAAACCTTGGTTGTTTCATATGTCCAAATGAAAGTGATCACATTGGAATAAAAAAATCTTTTATGGAAAAAAATCCAATACAAGTTCATGAGGGAAAAGGAGTTAAACTTCCGTTTGATCCATCCAAACTCTACTATCGTCTTTTGCCGAATGGAGAAAAAATACACAGAAAATGGTTATCTTATTCCATTGAGCTCAACAAAGTATATTGTTCTTGTTGTATGGCTTTCGGAGGCAAGGATAACAGAGATTCCACATTTATTACTGGACATGATGTTACACCAAAACACATTTATAAATCGCTGGAAACTCATGAAAACTCCCATTATCATGAACTTGCGGCCAAGACAGCTTTTCAATGCCTAAAAGGTCGTGATATTGAGAGTCTTCTAGCGGGACACCAATCTAAACAACGGGAAAGAGCGGTTCACACAAGAAGATTAGTTGTTCATCGTTTGATTGACATAGTTTTATTTCTGGGTAGACAAGGCATTGCTTACAGAGGGGACAAAGCAGAAGGGCCTATTCACTTGACTCTGTAGAAAATCATGGTAATTTTCTCGAACTTGTCATGATGGTTGCAAACTATGACGTCATTTTACAAAACCATGTGAAACAGTGCATTGAGGAGAGTAAGAAACATAAAAAAAAAGCAATTGAGAAAAGAAAACTTGTCGGAAAGTCAACCAAAAAGACAGTACGGGCGAGGCTCTTTGATCACATTTTTGTCCAAATCGTTTATAAACAAGTTAATTAAAACGATTGCTACAATTGGACGTAATATCATATTGAAAGACCTCAAAGATAGTATTATTTACAGCGTGATGGTAGACTCTACCCAAGATGTGGCAGTGATGGACCAATTAGCTATATGCGTACGCTACGTTGTCCAAGGAAAGGTTTATGAAAGGCTACTAAAGATGACTGTTATTGATGACTCTAGTGGACAAGCATTGTACGAGGGAATAACATCGGAATTAGCAAAGTACGGAATTCAAGCATCAAATATAGTTGCGTGTTCATTCGACAGGGCAAGTAATATGAAAGGGTGTTACAATGGCTTACAGGCTCACTTCAAAAAGGCAAATGAAAATATGATTTATACTCACTGTATGGCTCACGTCTTAAACTTAGTAGTAGCTGACTCGACAGTAAAGTTTCTTCAAGCAGAAAACGTATTTGGATTGGTAGAGGAATCTGCAGTTTTTCTGAGTACATCTTACAAACGAATGGCAGTGTGGGAGAAAGAAACAAAAAACAACATACCGCCCACGACAAACTTTATAGACTGCAAAAATAGGAGCCACTAGGTGGTGGAGTAAACATAAGGCTCTGTCATCGATAATTGATGAAAGTGTTTTAAGAGCGCAGGAAATTGCCACGGACAAATTAACTAACGTCATTACCGTATTCAAAGAAATATCTGATGGTAATTTTGATTGCAAATCCAGATATATGGCCAGAAATTTGGCAAGTCAATGGGCGAAATTTGAAAACCTATTTATTTCATTCCTTTTACTAGATATGTTTCTTGTTATAACGCCTGTTTCGAAATATTTGCAAACTAAAACATTGGACTACGCTATTGCTTGGGATTTGGTTCAAACACTACTTAAACAGATCAATGAAAAAAGAAATGACAAACATTTTGAATTTTTGTACACGAAAACAAAAGAGTATGCGACTGCTGTTAACAGTAAATTGGAAGATAGCAATATTGATTTGGAATTACAATTGGACTTTACGGAAAGAAGAATTTCAAAGAAAAAACGAATGCCTGAGGAACAATCCAGTGATGATGCTCCTGAAATATCAGCAGCTCAACATTTCAAGCATGTATTTTTCAATATGTTAGACTGTGCTAGAATAAGCATAGAAGAAAGATTTTGCCCCAACAGAGAAATTTTAGAGGACCTTTCTTGGTTAAATCCAAGAAAATTTAATGACATAATGACGACAAAAGACTTTCCGGCTGGAGTCCTCTCTTGTATCTCAAAACTTTGCAATGTTGAAAGAAGTATATTATTAATAGAACTTAAACAATTTGCAGATCAGTACAAAAGTTTCATAAAAGTTGTAAAAACTCAAGATGAACAGATCCCAGACGAAGAATCAAACAAAGCAGAAGAAATTTTAAAAGACCGTGAACTCGATTCGGAACCTGAATCAGAAGAAGACAATTTTCGTGGTTTCTGCAATGACAGTAAAAAATGTTTCAAGTGTTTGTCATGCGCCTTCTCAGTTATTTTTGAACTCTCTGGATCAGGATTGTTCACTAACTTATATGTAGTTTATAAATTTATCCTAACGATACCCTGTACACAGGTTACATGTGAACAGGTTTTTTCGAAGTTAAAAATAATTAAGAATCGTCTTAGGGCTAGTTTAGGCCAAGACCTTATGTCTAGCCTTATTTTTATGAACATAGAGAGAGACTTGTTTTCTGACATCGACAGAGAAGAAATCATTAATGTCGTGGCCAGTAGTAGTGACGAACTTAAAAGAAAACTGATGGGATAGGCTAGGCAATCGTTAATAAGGCTACTATCACTATGGTAGGAATTTTTGTCGTCTTTCTACAGTTAACACAATTTTTTTAACTTCTTTATGTAATAATTATTTATGTTATGGGAGGCTCAAATCACCATCTAGCCGAGGGCCTCCAATGGAGCCAGACCGGGCCTGCCAAAAGCTTTGATATAGATACACAAACCGATGGAATAGGAATCGATAAGGAACTCAAACATATTCCACAATAATGGTAAACTGCAATGTGCAAACATCACAAAACATGCAAGCCGCTGCCACTACATCTCCTCATCAACTGCTAATCCAAAAGCTGAGAACTATCCCTTTTCATCATCCTTACTCAGTTTCCCTACAAATAGATGCTAAATTTAAAAATGAGAATTTTTACATAATGAAGTATGCATATCAAAATTCACAGAGTGATGAATGTAACAAAAGGAAAAGTAAAAAAAAGAAAGCTTAATATACTGACGCACAAATGATGTTAAGTTAATATTTCTCAGTGTTTTCTTCCAAAGTTACCGTTCAACTGGATATCAAGTTCAGGGAATCAGATCCTTTGTATGTATGAATATTTTTATAGAATAGGAAATTGCTCTTTTATGTTTTTTTATGTTCGGAGAATGCTTAAGATGGAACCGAGATAATTATAAAACAAAGATTGATAATGCTGAAGGAAACTTGACTACAAATTCTTAATGAATTTCTTCAACTTTTGATGTAACTATATTAAATGAATTATAAAGAAAATTTCCTTTTTATTTGTTGCACTCTTGTTTTAGTCCATTATTTAGACATTCAATACATGAAAGTGAAATTATTGTCTGGAATTGGTAAAAAATTGGATCAGCAAAATTCATAAACGTTTATGATTACAATTATTTGTCAGCTTATTTTGTGTAACTTTGAAATTGGTGAAATAATTCATAAGACAGGAATTAACTTTTTCGTAAGAAGTTTGTCATCAATAATCAAAGAACTTCTAACTTGCAAACATAATATAATAATTCCATTGAAATTTTGATGAAAATATATTATACATTATTCTTACATTCTTGTATTAGGAAATACTTCATCCACATATAATAAGATCAATTAAAAGAAAATTTCTTCTTCTCATACGATGTTGAAAACGGATATTTCTTATTCGTTTGTTTACAAAACTGCAGTATTAGTTGGACTATATGTGGGTAACATTACTATTTAATTCGTCCATTGTGTCAAATGATATTTTCTTGTTTCTTATGAATTCTCTCTGGTCTTCACACATATTCCACAGGAAATAAATGTTCTGTTATAGAACTCTTCCTCAAAGTTGTATGGCAATGACCTAAAATTTTAAAAGGTGTGAACTTTTACAATTTTCTCAGTTGAATTGTTGTAGCTTTAAATTATAAGATATTTTAGTAATAAATTAAAATAGATTGCAAATGATGAAAATACAAATTAAAAGTGGAAGTATTGCTACTAACGAAATTGCGTATTGGTTCCTGAAGGAAGTCGTTCAGAAACACTTGTGATGAAAGAAAAGTGCTTTCATATTTCCTAATAAATAAAAAATGATTTTTCCAAATTTATCTTCATGTCGATTAAGATCCTTTTCTGTTTAGATTCTTGCTACAGGAACTAGGAACCGATTGGCTATCTTATTGCACGTGATAACGAAATGTGATTTCATTGGTGTTGCCTAGATTTAAATTGCTCTTATGGGATTTTGAGTCAAGGGAGGAATCGTTTTATGCGATTCTGTGGTTTCGCTTCGAAATACGCGAACAAAATTTTCAGTACTAATTTGACAGAGTGCACCCTCTTGTTTCTACTCTTTGCTAATATGTTTTGGAAGCTGATGAATCCAATAAATTTATTTTCATGATAGAGGGCGCTAGTTACCCGCTTCGTACCAAGTAGTTTTATTTTGATTTTTTCAATATAAGATTGATTAGGCAAATTTTGAAGTGAACTCAAACGGCTTAAACAACCGATCTTTAGCAGATATATTTGGAGAAGCAATTCTGATAAAATGAAATGTCTAACTTATCTGCTTCGAAAAAGACTCCTGGACACACTAAACTGTGAGCACGAATTTTTCAGCGAGGAGTCGAACAAACTCCGAAAATTCTGGGTTCGATATCCGAAAATTACTGATGTATGGGTAAGTGACCGGTTGTCTATTCAAAAACAAAATAATCTGTATCCATACAGTCTGTTAAACATTTCCTTCTCTGTCATAATGTTCTAGGCAAGAAGATAATAAATAAAGGACTATTTTGACAACATCTACCTGACGAAATAGACATTTACTTCGATGATAAGGTATATCAAGAGATTTGCCTCTTGAAGTTCTTTGTGACCAAGAATCACAAAGTATTTACTTTGATGGGTACCACTTGCGCCTAGAGATAGGCACCACGAAATTCAGCATCGAAACCTTTGTTGGTAGCTAGGAGAGTATTTCATGAGTGTATGGGACAGTTAGAGTTCAAATGGGTCTTTCATAGCCACAGTCATAATTTATAAACTTTTTCAATCCACCAATACCTGAAGATGAAGATATCTTTAAAAATATGTATTCAATGATGGCAGGTACGCCTTGAGCTAGGCAGACCAAAATTCAGCATTGAGATTTACTAGTGGGTAGACAACTAATAATTCAAATTTCATGTAAATGCCTCATTCACATCTCGTACCTTCTACGGTCTCAATAACAAAATATCTAAATGTTCCATCAAGAAAATAAAAAATTTTCGAAATCACTTTGCAATGCTCTGTAATCAATTTTCATACATAATCCTTAACCACATTTCACTCTATTTCTAAAGTATCGCCACTCGTCTCCACAACTTCACGAAGTACTTTGATGGGTACTACTTACGCCTTGAGCTGGACAACACAAAATTCAGTAAATATTCTTAACCTTGAATGTCCCGATTAGCATTTTGTTTTTAAGGAAAGAGAACAATATAGTCTTGGATATCTTCCACAGTCACAATCAAAATTTTTCTAAATGTTCTAAATGTCTGGGACCATAAAAAGTTATGGAATTATCTTCTTTGTCATCCTTCTTATATGATCGACTGTCCAAACATATGCCTCAAAAGAAAACCGAATTGTCTCATATTCCTAATTTGGTTTATTGACGCCACTTTTACATTCAAGCTCTTTATTCACTAAATTTCTCGTACCGTGATGGGTACCACTTCATCCTTTAGTTAGGCAACACAAAATCACATTTCGTGTAGGCAACCAATAAATCGAAATGGTGTGCATGAGAATATCAACCGTTAATATCATAGATCACTCAGGAACTAAAGTATAATGGCTTCGCAGGAATATTAGAGTTTTCTGTACTTGAAAAAATTGTATTGCTATACTCAACTTTGAATGTTTACTTTTGCCATATGAGTTCTTTGGAACGAAATTTCAGAGTACCTTGGTCAAAAGAAAACATAAAGGTATGGATATCCCAACGTATTATTCACAGTCATAGTCCATTTTCTTCTAACTGTTCCACTACAAATACAACTCTTCTGTGATTAGCTTCTTGATCATCGATCAAAACATATTTCTTTAAATCAAAATTTCCTATTTTTCATTTATTATTTTAATTCTTTGAACGTTTGGCATGCAATTTTCCTCTCTTTCTACTATAAGGTATTATCACAACTTGTATCTGCGCGTTCTTACACCAATAAATACCACAAAGTACTTTGACGGGTACCACTTCAGCCTTGAGCTAGGCAACACAAAATTCAGTCTCCAGGGTCTTTCACGAGGAACCTCACCCATATTTATACGGGAAACTACTGAACGTATTTTCATGAAATTCACCACTTACAAGTATTTGACGATGCTGATGAAATCTAAAATATTTTCAAAGCATGAGCACCTCTCGGTTTTTCCGGAAATGACGTCAACTTCCGTTTTCAAATTACAACACCATCTTTTTATTGCAGAAATAGATTACTTAGAAAATTTCAAGTTATTCTGATGTAACATTTTTCAGTTTTGGTGGAAAAATTCTCTCTGAGCGGGAAAATTCGAAAAAAAAATCGAAAATAGAGCTACGCTGAAACAGAAATATCTTCGAGGTTACTGAATGGAAAATTTTCATTTTTGGGATTTTTCAAGATGTAAGATTGATGTATCCACTTTAAAAATCGAAATCGCGATTCATGATACAGGGGGTGAAAAAATCGCTGTCAAAGTTAGGGATGACAAAATCGTGAAAAATCAATTTTTTCAAATTAGAACCCCATTTTTTATGGCAGATAATGAATCTACGTTAAAAAATAATGTGAGTGTATGCATCACACCCTTGCCCTAAAGTGGATATTTTCGGAGTTATTCACAAAAACCTGTTTTTGGTCTTGAATTTTCAGCTATTTCTTTTCCCTTCACGCCAAAAAGATGAAATTTTCAGGAACTGTTATTTGAACCATGCTGTAGATTTTTCACCCCTTCTTGAAACCGACTTCAAGTTACTATTAGGAGAACCATGGCAAACTCCCGCAGTTATAACTAGAGAAGATGCTCAAAGTTTTGACCGTTAATTTCTAGACATTTATTTATACGTCTCCGGAATGCTTCGTGCGTTGCTCTTCTTATTTCATCGGGAGGAAGAGATCTGCAAAAGTGTTTAAAAACCAAACTGAGTTTCAAAACTATGAATCTAAAAATCTAAACAAACCTGAACGCATTTCTGACTCGTTCTATGCAGTCCTCTTTATCAGTCAGGGGAGTTGAGTAGACAATATTTTTATATATATATATTTTTTTTATTTTAAGAAAATTCGTGACTGAATATAAAGTATATCGATGATTCTCGTGGGTTAGCAGTTAAATAAAAAGTAGAAGACTCTTTTATCCTTTACTCGAGCTTTCAAAACAAATTGTTTCTTTTTCAAGAGTGCTGCAAATTATTAAAAATCAATTGGTGAACAGGTTACAGATCTTCAGTACTTACGATAGCGAGATTGAAATGATGTTCATTAAATCTTAATCTAATTAACATGAATTCAAGACCTTAAGTTATGATAGCTCAAAAAATATAATAATGATTGACAATTTTTGGATGTCATTTAAAGATGTGAACATCGAAGTGGAATCTTGAGAGCTAGGCATATGTGATACACAATACAAGCTTTAATTTAGAATCAGATTACTTAGAATAAGAACATACGTTAGGTGTTAAAAGATTTTGTTATTCACTTATATCTAAGTTTGAAACGTTAGTCACATTTCTTGTTTTTTCTATAGAAATCAAGTAAGAATACATTGTGCTCAAAGAGTTAATATCTTTCCTAGAGTTCATGGAGTTATCATATTGTGATATTCTCACCATTTCCATAAATGTTCTTTTTTTGAAATTAGGTTCTGAATCTAATATTTTTATATTTTCATAATCAGGATGATGATCTTCAGAATTCACATGATTGGTAAGAGCACAGGAATTTTCTTCTGATAGTTCTGATATTGCTTTTGTGTAGTGTTATCCTTTGTTGAAGTTTGGTGGAAGTCTGACCTATGTATATTTGATCGCAATCCTTACATGGAATGCTGTAGACAACATTAGATTTATTTAAGATCTTATCTTTGTCTTTCAAATAAGTGAATATAGACCTAACTGGTTTTACATTTTTTTTTTGTTGCAATTTTAATTTTATCAGGTGGTAGTATTCTTTTGAGATTATATGTAAGGGTTTCTATGTAAGGTAGTATTAGGTACAAAAATCTTTGTTGCTCTGATGGTAGTATTGGGTGTATATTAGAATCTAAATGTGGTGATAGATCATAAGGTGTATTAAATAATAATTTATTGATCAAGTTAATAGGATAACCGTTTTTATTAAAAGATCTTTGAGAATCAGAAGATTTTTATCTTTAAATTTATTATGAGATATTTTCAAAACTCTTGTTTTCAAATTTTTATAATGTTAATTTTCATTTTCATTGGATGATGTGATGATATTTTTTTATATATATTTATATTGTTCGCCAACCATCGATCTTCAAATAGCCTGTATAGGATATTTGACAAATAGAACGAATTGTGTGGATTGTTAATACCATAAGTCATTATGGTTCTGTACTAGCAGCTCAATTATTTGAGTCAATATGTCAGAATATCTATCTCCTAAGGGAGAACATTCTTTAAATAATACAAACATGTGTAGTGTTCTATCTTACAAGTTAAAGTGCCATCATAAATGTGATAATCGAGAATTGCATTATTTTAGATGGCGCAAAAACATTGAAACTCAGGTCTCTTGAAAGTTCCATTGTCTGAAGTGGTGGTTGTTCTCTTCATCCCAATAATGACTGTTATGCCTATTGAAAGAACCATTCTTTGTGAATTTAGATTCATCTGTCCAAATTATACATTCCAAAAGCTTTCATTCTCTTGAAATCGAATCATCATAGCTTCGCAAAACTCTGTCCTCCTGACAGAAATCAGTTTCCTTCAAATGCTGTACGCTATTGAATTTATATGGAGTGCATTTTATGTTTTTAATATTCTCCAAACACTAGATTGAGATAATCCCAGAGCAATCTCGGCATCTTTGAGAGAATTTTGAGGATTCACACGAAAATATGCAAGAACTGTAATTTCGTTGTTCTCATCTTCTACTACACTTTTTCTCTGTGTATAGTTTTCTTAACGAAAGATCCGACATTTCTCAAGTTTGTCATGGTTCTGTTAATGGTATCTCTCGTTGGTCTGGGTCGGTCAGAAACCTCTCAATGAACAGTCGAATCGTTCTATCTACAACTTTATTATATTCTACATGAAGTAGAATGAGATTTAAATAATCTTCATTGGTAAAATTAGGCATAGTGATTGATTTTATAACTTAATACTAGTAAGCCAGGAGATCCATAGGCCCGTAGATCTATAGGCCAGTAGATCCATAAGCCAGTAGTTCAATAAGCCCATAGATCAATATAGACCATAGATCAATGAAGCGAACAGAAACACGAAACACAGCAATGAAACCCGTTGAAGACAAAGAAACTCGAAAGAGCGCCAGTAGATATATGGACCAATAGATCCATAAGCCAGTAGATCCATAAGCTAGTTGTTCCATGTGCCAGTAGAACCATTGGCAGGTAGCTCAATGTAGCCCATAGATCAATGAAGCTCGCGAAAACACGAAACTCAGCAAAAAAACACGACAAGAAGCGAAAAAAACTGAAGAGTGCTACGAAACAGTAAAGAAACCATAAAACCTCATAGAACGTAAAAAAACTCAAAGAACATATTAAACCCCGAAGAAACGTAAAAAATCTGAAAGCACGCAAAATATTCCGAAAAAATGCAAAAAAAAAAAGCACGCCAAATATCCCGGAAAAACTCAAAAAAACCGAAAGCACGCAAACAATCCCGAAGAAACTCAAAAAACCCGATGGTCGGCAAGAAACCTGAAAGCACGCAAAAAATCTCGAAGAAACTTAACAAACCCTGAAAGAACTTGAAAAATCCCCAGGGAACGCAAAAAATCTGAATGCACAAAAAAAAGCCTCAACAAAACCCGCAGAAACGCAGAGAAATCTCGAAAAAACGCGAATAAAACCGAAAAAAGTAAAGCATCCACAGAGAGCAATGCTCATAACAAATAATTCAACAAATACTCTTTAAAGTAATGAAAAATTTCGACAGCAATATTTTCTTGCTGAAGAGAATTGAGAGATAGCAAAAGTTCAGCAATTTTACAAAAAAAAAACAATTAATCACTGTGTTCCTAAAAAAAAGTTGTTATTTCAATTTGCCACAACATTTCAAAGAAGCGAGAGTGAAAAAAGCAAATAATATTAACTACGTTTTAATGACTAAGGGTTTCCGCAACTTTACCATAAAATATGCCATTTGGAGGAGTAAGAATAGAAATTCGTGATAATAAACAGAACATTTTCGAGAAAACCCGTTTCTCAGATAGAAAATTGTAATTGCCAGCCAAAGAAAACAAAAATATTCTTCCTACCCCTGTATATTCACACGGAACGCGACTTGCACAAACTTAACCGTACATTCTCTTAAATTCGCCTCACTTATAGCAAGGGATGTAGATAATTACTCTCTTCTATGGCGTGATCTGTCATCAGTATCAAAACAATGATCGCTTTTGACAGATTCTATAAAATCGATTTCTTAAGGAAAAGAATTAAGTAGTTTTTGAATGTACGGAATAATGATGATTATTTTCATCAGTTGTTCTCGTATGCATAGGGAACAGGTAAGCTTTATTTTTATCTAATGCTAACATATTCAAAATGTATGTTTTTAGACCAAAGGAATTGAAGAACTGTCTTTGTGTTGTGACTCTTGAGGAGAAATGATCCTTCGTGGCTTTCAAGGAAACTTACCATACCTTCAGTAATTATAAGTAGTCTCTGGGATACTGCCATGAAATTTCATTCATTTGAAATTATTTCAGATTAGCTTCATCCCATGACATGAATGGAATAATGGAAGTAGATGAAAAGAAAAACAATGATTTTGATATATCAATAGAAAATTAGATTATCTTACTTTGATTAGGATGAAAACCTGCAAGATATGAATTATAAATTGAAGTAGTGAAGATAATATTTTTGGAGTTGAATTGTAATATTATAAATTATTATATAGATAATGATTATTTGAACACTTGAGTTTAAATAACTATTTTATTCTATAAACAGGAAAGTATCTGCAGATGTTGAATTAGCATGTAACTTGATTCTGACAAAATTTTAGCTTGCATCGTTGCAAGATCATTTAATTATCAAGGGTATTATATATGAAAAAGTATATGCTATCTACACTATTTTTTTCATATATAGTAAAGCTTTGTAGGATTGAAGATGCCATTTAGAGTATAGATAAGGTCACATAGTAATTTTTTGTGCATGTAGATTATCGAAATAATAAGAGGAAATCTTAAGTGATAGTGAGAATCATGAGTGAAACAAAATTAGTGACTTCAGAAAGAGTATATAATGAAATGTGTGTAACAGTCTGAAAAAATTGCAAAGCGATGGAATCTTTGAGCAACTGTTTTGCTTGATTATGGGAAGAATGTGATGACATAAACTGCCAAAGGCAGAATTCTAAGCCTGGAACCAATGAGTCTAATGGCAAAAAAGATTTTCCCTTTTTAAGATCATAATTAATTTCACAGGATCCTTGCTATGTTTCTTTCTGTAATGACAACTGAAATAACCTGAATGAATGATTATCTGCAAATCCAAGGACTATAAATTATGAAAAGTAGGTATGTGAGTAACATCAAATCTAGGTAAATGGATTTTCATGCATATTGAGGATTTGTATGATTTGAGAGTTCATTTAATATGTAAGGAAGTTAAATGTAAATAATGAAATATTACCTTCAGTTTTACAGAATATAAGAAGTCATATTTATCCTTGTAGGTTCATTTTTTAGAAACCTTAGATAGTATAATATAGTTAGTTATAATGACCTTCATTTTTACAAATATTAGAGACAATATTAATCCTTGTATTTGTAAAAACTTGATGGAGAGACCAAACAGTCATCTATCATTCAATTGAAGTATAATGCGGATAGAAATATATAAAATATGATAGAAACAGCTTAGACTCTTGAGTATAAAAAAAAATCTTATATGATGGTGAGAATTAAATGAGTGAAACAAAATTAGTGTTTATGGAAGTGTAGATTAGTCCTTAAAATATCAGAAATTATGGAATACCACTATCTCAGATGTACCACCAATAAAAGTTATTAATTTGGTGAACCCCTTTATTGAAGTATTATGGAAGTTGGCATAGATTACCTAATGATCAGAGGAATATTTATTTCAAAGATCTAACCTAGTCTAAGTTTGATAGATAAAGATATTGAATTGCATATTCAAAATTTAAATTCTCTTGGAATTTGAGAACCAACAGGAATAAAGAATTGCAAATATTTGATCAACTACTGTTACTATTTTGCTTGATTGTGGGAAGAACGTAATGAAATAATTGATGAAGACAGAATACTTAGCGTGGATGGATATATCTGATGGTGAAAGAAGGATTTTTTGTTCTGAAGGCATGATGAATTTTACAGGGTCGTTCCTATGTTCCTTCCTGGAGTGGAAATTGAAATGTACAACCCGAATAAAATATCATCTGCTATATGCAAATCCCTACCTGCGAAATATCCATTTGAATTAGTTTATTGTTTGGTTACGATTACAATCATACATAATATGATTACAATACATAAGATTAGAATGTCAACGACAATTGTCATTTCAGAGTAGGAATCGACAGGGGTGAAATGAATTTGCTAGGGATTGTAAAACTGATTCTATGCTGGGTAAATTTTTGAATTTCTTAAATACACATCGTAGACTGTTAAACTATAAGAGAATACCTCACCAGGGTTCTTACGAATCGTATGAATTGAAGAATTTTCAAAATATTATACGGAGTATGAATTAAAATTGTAATTGAAAATATGTGACGATGTTCTGTGAACGTCGGACGTGACTGATGATCTGGAAATTTGTGTTTGAGCCGAAGTAAGCTATTTTCAGCAATTAATTTAAAATATTTTTACTTTCGATTGGAAGATATGAATAGCTTTATCCAAAGGTCCGATTCTCGAGGAAGACACATATGAAAACGGCTTTTCCCGATCGCGTCAGTGGAAAAAGCCTTTTCAATTTACCGGACCATCTTTCGCGAAAAACCGGGAAATCGGTGTTTTAGATAATTTTTTTGAAAATGTTAGCGTGGTCGTATAGGCATGTGAAATGCACCTAACGAAAGTCCGTCTCATGAGCTTTACGGTGCTCGCTTCGCTCGCGAGATCGCCTTCCCCTTTCTACCTCGAAATATCGCATTTCTGAACCCCCTCGCCGACCCAAAGTTGTTCGATCTCCTTCTGTGGATTACCACAGAAATATTCATATTGTTTTTAATATATTGGGACGAATTATGACCAAATTAATAGTAAACACAAAATGCTACTGAATAAAGAGGAATTTGGCAGATGTAATTAATGATATCTATCATTAAAAAAAAAGAATGTAAAACATGGTAAGTTTTTGCATATGGTTCATAAGGAATTATTTATTTATCACTGGAGAGAAAACTGATGGCTGATTAGTTGAAATGAAGAGGTTTCCGATACAAATTCGAATCCAAATTCGCCATCTATTTAGGAACAACCTGTAACATTTTTCTCTTGCATATTAGGGTAGTGAAATCTAAAATATGGTTTAAGTACCAGTTCCTGAAAATTTCATCTTTTTGGCGGGAAGGTAAATGAAATAGCTGAAAATTCAAGACGAAAAACAGTTTTTTGTGAATAACTCAGAAAATATCCACTTTTGGGCAAGGGTGTGATGCATACACTCACATTATTTTTTAACGTAGATTCAATATCTGCCATAAAAATGGAGTTCTAATTTGAAAAAATTGAATTTTCACGATTTGTCATCCCTAACTTTGAAAGCGATTTTTGCACCCACTGTATCATGAATCGCGATTTCGATTCTTAAAGTGGATACATCAATCTTACATCTTGAAAAATCCCAAAAATGAAAATTTTCCATCCTAAAACCTCGAAGTTATTCTTGTTTTTTCTTGTTTCAGCGGAGTTCTATTTTCGATTTTTTTCGAATTTTCCCGCTCAGAGAGATTTTGCCAACCAAAACTGAAAAATGTTACATCAAAATAACTTGAAATTTTCTAAGGAATCTATTTCTGCAATAAAAAATTGTGTTCTAATTTGAAAAACGGAAGTTGACGTCATTTCCGGAAAAACCGGAGGTGCTCATGCCTTGAAAATATTTTAGGTTTCATCAGCATCGTGAAATACTTTTAAGTGCTGAATTTCATGAAAATACGTTCAGTAGTTTCCCGTATAAATATGGGTGAGTTTCCTCGTGAAAGACCCTGTATATTGACGATTACTTCGTGAGTAGGCAACCAATAAATCAGAATAGCGTGCATGAGAAAATCAACAGGAAAAGTGATAACTGGCCCAGAAACAGAGCCAAGAATTGTTTAAATTATTGTTAATCGAATATGAATACCTGACGACAGAAATGTGTTAAACACAAATCTCGAAATACATGTGTCGTATTTTATTTCATTTCCTGATTAATTTTTTTGTGTTTTTTTTTCAATCGTTCATTGTTATGATAGGAATGAAAAATTTTCACTTATTCATCAAAGAAATCATTGTTTTCTAGAATAAATAAACGTATCATAGATACTTTCGAAAAGTGTAGGACTACAATTGTCAATTTTGGATATTTTTCCTTAATTTACGTATACCCTCACTATTTATCGCATAAAACAAAGCTGGACCATCAAAGTGAACTGTTTCAAAAAGCTGCTTACGTCATATGAATACGAAAGATTCAAAAAACCTCCTTGATACCTACAAGTTCTCGATGCATTCCTACAGAAGCAAAACAATAATTACATCCTTTGTGTGGATGATATTAATTAGTAGAATATTCCTAATTGCCGACGGACAGAAGGACCAGAAGCGGAATGGAGCCTGGAACATATTTCACTTTGTTGTATATGTTTTTAGCGATATTCTGTCTTAGGTTCGAACCACACGTTTGTTTTAGGGGATTAAGGGTAACGTTGTAGACTGCCTTGCGGACCATATTAATCCTATTATATTACGTATAATATAAGCAAAAAATATTCATCAGTATTAACATATTAAGGTTTACGCCCGCACGAAAAAGCCCTTATTCATTTGCGTTCCTGCCCAAAACTCTGTGTATTCGTTAAAACAAAGCCGACTGTATCTTCGGGTATTAAGAGATCCCTACACCGAAAATGGTATAATTAATTTCGGTCATTGTTTGGTTTCGTTTTCTATTGTTTGAAGGGAGTCGATTGTCTTGTATTGGTCAGTTTGAAGATCAAGGGCATCGGAGGATTAGGAGGTTTTGTTGAATTCATCCCTTCACTGACGAACTGGTTGTCTGCATGAATCGTTCAAACCATGCCAATATAAAAAAAAACCCTTGTGATCCTAGTAGTTATCGACCCATCAGTTTATTGAGTGTTCCTTTAAAGATATTAAAAAGGTTAATTCATTTCAGAATTGAATATTCTATAGAAAATGCTCTACAAAATTTCCAGGGAGGCTTTAGGAGAAATAGAAATTGTTCAGATCAGGTTCTCAGCCCTACAACTTTTATAGAATCAGGCTTAAACAATGGGTTGAAAACAGGAGCTGCTTTCAATGATTTATCTTCGGCATATGACACTGTGTGGAAAGATGGATTAATTTTCAAACTCTATACCCATCTGAAGTGTGGGAAAGATTATTAGAAAAAATGTTATCGAATATCTCAGTGAAATAAATAAAAATGAAAAACCAGAGGTTAAAAAACTTATCTAACACACAAGGTAACAATTCTGCTTTCAGTGTGGGAGTTTACAAAGAGGAAACATATAACTCAATCTGTAGTCCGGAAGTCTGGCCAGAGGGAGTTATCATAAGGGAATTTTCATTTCGAAACCTATTTCGGAAAACCAGAAACATCATGGAAGGAACAAGCTACTAAATTATCAAAAAACAGACAAAACTCAGAGCCTAATTTGTTGAACTTAAAAATTCGGTCATGTGAAGTTAAGTATGAGAGAAAAGAATATAAAAATGTGGTAACCTTCAGCATTATTCATCAGAATCTACAATCGATGCGATGGGGAACAGTATAGATCAAGTAGAACAACTTATGAGAGAAAATACAGAATCTATAATACTTTGCACTACAGACCACTGGAAGTCAAGAGAGCAAATCACTCAGATTGGTATTCAGGGTTTCGAACTGGTATCTTGTTTTTGTAGAGAAGAAGGTAAACATGGAGGATCAGCAATTTACCTCAGGGATGCTGTAGTAGGTAGGGAATATAAAAGCGCAGCTGAGTTCTCCATACTTGGTGAGTTTGAGTGTTCTGCTGTAGAGTGTTTTCTGAACAAAATCAAAATTGTTATCCTGTGCATTTATCGACCACCAAGTGGCTCTATTGAGGTATTCTTTAACCAACTAGAGAATATTCTCTCCAGCCAATTAAACCTTGAAAATGTTATTTTCATTACAGGGGATTTTAACATTGAAATGCTGGATGACAATAGTAATAAGTTCAAACTAACATGAATGCTCAATTTCTATTCCATCAGAACAACTGTTGTTGACTACACAAGAGTAACTAGCCAAACTAAAAGCTGCTTAGATAACATATGTACAAACCTTAATAATGGACACCCTTCTGAAATCCTTTCATCACATATATCCGATCATTTTGGACAAAAATTTATGTTTACAGTAGACCAAGATGATGAAATGCAATTTGTACGCAAGAGATTTCTTTTTGATGAGAGAAACAGAATCAATTTTGTAAACCAACTGAAACAACAAAACTGGGAGGATGTATTTATGGTTGATAAGGAGAATGTGAATGAGCAGTAGAAAATTTTTATCAACATCTACTTCAATATATTCAATCAGAGCTTTTCAATCATCAGGTTACGTCTCAATAATCACAAGAAACACAAAAGAAGTGAACATGCTGAAGAAATTAAAAAACAATTGGATATTCTACTGGTGCTTTCAACTGATAACCCATTATTCAAAGAGCAATACAAGGACACAAAAAATTATTATGATTACATATTGAAAGAAGACAAAAAGAGATCCCTGCAGGATAGAGTAAAAAAATCAGATTGTAAAATGAGATCTATGTGGAACTAGAGAGCTAACAGGGAAAAATAGACGTAGAGATCCTAATATCGATAAGGATTCAATATCATTGCCAGATAAATTTAACGTTCATTTGAGTGAGGCAGTCCAAAAACTTGTAGATGAAGTTCATCACAAGCCTTTCTCCTGTAATATAAAGAGAATGACCAGTCACTTTTCTAACTAACCAACTTATTCTTCACCCTAAAGAACAAACATTCCAGCGGATATGATGACATTCCAACCAGTATTGTCAAGCTCTCCCTCACACAGATAGTGTCAGTATTGTGTTATATTATTAACAACTCCATGAAATTTTCGATATTCCCTGATCAATTAAAATTTGCTCTAATTAAGCCCATATATAAAAAAGGGACCGACACAATCTTGATAATTATAGACCAATCAGTTTGCTACCCTCGATCTCTAGGATTTTCGAGTTGGTAATGTGCTCAAGATTGTTAGGTTTTTTCAAAAAATGTGACTTGTTCTCAAGCTCCCAGCACGGTTTTCTGAAGGGCAAATCAACAAACACTGCCATCTACCAGTTTGTGAATATGATACTCCAAGAATTCGAGAAAAAAAATTTGGCCATTGGGGTGTTTCTAGACCTCAGCAAGGCCTACGACTGTGTGAACCTACAATATTTATTGAGTAAGCTTCAAAAGTATGGAATAAGAGGTAGAGCATATAAGTGGATTGAATCCTATCTTATGGAGAGAAAACAGCAAGTTATCATTAATGAAAACATATCTAAAATTGTAGTCAAAGAAAGAGGCCTAGCACAGGGCAGTATCGCAGGTCCTATTCTTTTCATCATTTACATTAATGACCTCATCATGGATGGACTGGTGAGCTTTGTGGATGACACCAACATTTTGGCAGTTGGAAAGACATATATAGAGGCGGTTAATAAGGCGGAGGCCAGTGTATCTGAGGTCTGCAACTGGTTTAATATGAATGAGTTGGCGCTAAACTCATCAAAGACGAATCTTGTGGTGTTTAGAACCAAGAATTCCCGAATTACGCTAACTAACCATTAACTTGAATGATGTAGATTTGAAACCAGTTCATGGTACAAGATTTCTTGGGGTACACATTGATGAGTTCTTGGATTGGGATAATCATGTGGTAGAGACGGGGCTGAAACTGGGTAGCATTGGTTATGGAATCAGAGTGGTAGCTAGACATATGGATGAAAAAACGCTGAAAATATTGTACCATGCAAATTTTGAGTCAATACTCAATACTTCAATATGGAATTGTGTTCTGGGGATGCAGCTTCAACATTCAACACCTTTTTGTTGTACAAAAAAGAACAATAAGAACCATGAGGCATATGAAATTCAGAGATACCTGCAGAGGTGTTTTCAAGTATATGGAAATTATGACTGTATATGGGTTATATATATTTGAGTGTTTGATGTTTTTTTAAGAACCAGATGAGGTTCAGATCTAACTTTGTCCATAGCTATAATACAAGAACAACAAATTTCATTTATCTTTCTCATAGACTGACAAGTACAGAAAAAGGTCCTATTATATCGCTCGTTTAAAACTACAACGTGTCACAGTGGGATAACTCGGTTTTGGGTTATTACCACCATTTTATTCACCATGCCCGAATCTATATAGTGCAAAAACGTGGTATAATTTAAGCCAATACTAACAAAAGTGTGAGGAAAGAGGGCATGTCACGATGTAGCGCTGTCCCATTCGGCAGCTAAGCTTATTTCCACACCGCGCCACCTCAGTGCGACATTGCAGTGCGAAGAAGTAGGTGCTCGCGGTTTAAGCCAACAACGTGTCACGACCTGCATGACACCTTTTGTAGTAAAGGTAAGTTATTTTATTACTTATTTATTTTATTCTATAATGTGTTCCACTTGCTATGTCGCACTTTAGCATTAATAAAATAATTGATCGTACTTGTTCATCACTTTAATATCACGTTGTTTCTTTAAAATTACGAAAATAAAATTGGTTTGTGTTAGCATGTCACGTTGTATGTAATTAACTTTTATACTTAGTTAAATTCACACTTCGTTTATAACAGGATGTCGCGGTACATCTTTAAAATATTGTTATTAACTTAAGAAATTCATCGTCTTGTCACATTGTTTATAATAATATTCTACTAATAAAGCTTTCTTTTTCTTTCAAGATGGGGTAACGATCAAGAAGAATATTAGAAATGGCGAATGAAAATTATTATCAAGATGAGGAAACTGCAGCAAAGCGTCGGCGTAGTAATTCTTCTAGCAGCTCCAGCTCACCTAGAAGCTCAGGTGAGGAATCTTTCATCGAAGATAGCGACGATTCCATTAGAGACCCGAATTTCACCGTCAAGAAAGTAATTGAAGAAGGTTCAGATGATGAAGAAGCTTACACCTTAACAACGCTGACTACAGTACCTCTAAATGAATTGTCACAAGACTCAATATATAGTGCAGGCATAGAAAATTGTGTTTACAGTTCTATAGACCACCTCATAGGTACATCTGAAGATCCTATTATTGCGGATTTAATATGCGATCAGGAAGAAAATACAAACACATCACAGGATGACGCTCGTGAAGACGCCGTGGCAAAGAATACGGAAAATAAAACAAATGAAGTTACTCCGACAAAGAAGGGGAAGAAGAAACAAAGACGAGAGGAAAAGTGGAGGAAAAATATCGCGAAAGAACTAAGAAACACCGGTAAATCCTACACTTCCATCAAGACTAAGAATGTTGTGCCAGAACGTCAAATGAAGGAGCCTTGCAAAGATAACTGTTCATTTAAATGTCAAATCAATTTTACAGTAGAACAGCGAAGACAATTAAATGAAGATTACTGGAATTTGGGTAGTATTGAAAAACAATGGACGTTTCTTGCCAACTCTACCGAAGTTATCGTTCCCAAAGTTCGATGTATGAGAATAGACTCTGAGGGTAACCAGATTCCATCCAAGCGTGAACATGTCAATGCATACTATTTTATGTTGACAGGTAAAAAAATTAGAGTGTGTAAGTTATTTTTTAAAAATACATTGGCCATCAACAACCGTCCTATAGAGACAGCCCTGAAGAAAAAAAATAGCAACACAAACATTGCTACAATGAAGGATAAGCGTGGATCACATGGGAAGCAACCAAAAATTAATGACGATTTGAAGGCTGGCGTATTATCCTTTATTAACGCTATACCTAAAATAGAATCGCATTACACCAGAGCTAATACGACCAAGCAGTACATTGATGGTAGCAAATCGGTAGCAGATCTGCATAGAGATTACGTTGAACTATGTAAATCTAATAGTGCTCCTTACACGAGTTATGCCATTTTCTATCGAATTTTTAATCAGGACTTCAATATATCATTCTTTACGCCCAAAAAGGACCTTTGTGATACTTGCAGAAGCTTACAAAAATAGCTCAATGAAGAAAAAATACTTATGAAGGAATCCTATGATACACACATTAGAGAGAAACAACTTTCCCGAATCGAAAAGAAAATGACAAGAAGAAAACTGATACAGTGGTTGCTGTTTATGATCTGCAAGCCGTATTTCAATGCCCGAAAGGAGAAATATCCGTATTTTATTATAAATCTAAATTAAATGTTCTGAACCTAACAATCTATGACATACAGCAGAACCAGGTTGAAAGCTTTGTTTGGGACGAATCCAATGCGAATAGAGGAGTGAATGAAATAGGTACTTGTGTCTTTAACTATCTACAAAAGGTTTGCAGGAGCAGGTACGGATTTAGACGTCATTTTTATTCAGATAATTGCCCTGGCCAGCAAAAAAACAAATTCATGGTCGCTATGTACTTATTTGCGGTACAAAAATTTCCAAACTTGAAATTTATCACCCATAAGTTTTTCATTAAAGGACACACGCAGAATGAAGGTGATTCTGCACATTCACAAATTGAAAGGCAGGTGAAAAGACAATTGAGAAGTGGACCCATGTACACTCCAGATGCCTTTATAGGTGCAATAAAAGCTTCTAGAAAAAAAAGCTCTCCTATTCACGTTACAGAAATGTGTTATTCAGATATTTATGATTGGAAGGATGTCTGTAGTCAAATGAGTTTGGCTATTAACAAAGATGAGAACAACAAATCTGTTAAATTGGCAGGTCTTAAAGTTATCATGATTCAAAAGTCCGAACCACGATCTATTTATTTCAAAACATCATATGAAGAAACAGAATTTCAGAAAGCGGTTGTGATAAAAAGAAAGAAGGATATAGACGTAGAGGTTAAGAGAGCTTATACCAATAAGCCGGGATTGGCTGACAGCAAAAAAGACCTTTTAGATTTAGTTAACAAGAAAATGATACCGTCCTATTATAGGACATTTTTCAAGCACTTTAATTTATTTTTTTATAGAAATTTTAATTCTGTTATTGTTTTTGGAAGGTTGAGAATTTGATATTTATTTAATCCTAATGCTAAGTACTTCATAAAATAGAAATTGATGCATGACAATATCATGCATATTTTTAAAATGAGATTACTTCTAAGGTTAATTTTGAGACTGATAAATAAAAGTGAGATTAATATTATTACCTAGTTCTGTTCCTCAAAAATGATTGATTGTGATATTTCCTAGATCTGTTATAGATTCTCGAATAGTAATTATACCTAAGTTGTTATGGTTGTTGTAAAGTAAGTACCTACCTAATTGAAACTATGTACAGAAGCTGCCTTTATAAACAAATAATGTTTTTTTTTCAGTAAATACTCTTATCATAATTTCAACACAGTGTTATTATTCCGGACCACATTCTGAAATATCTTTATTTTATTACCTACAACGTGATATACCCCTATGTCAGTCAGTATGTTCATTATTTTTATAGGAAGAACGTGACATGTAGGAACTTTTTTTTTCAAACTATAATTGCATAGAAAATATATGCATAAATCAATGACATTTTCGCTGAGATCGATAGTTCATTAGTGAAATTTGAAATGGGAATAAAAATCTTTTTTGTAGCTATTTTACTTCAAAAGGTATAAGAATAAAAAAGATTCAAAGTCATTTTCTCAAAATTCCAGTTTTTCGTTGTGCCACGTTGTAGTTTTAAATGAGCGATATGTGCATAAAATTACCATCTATATGCAGATTAACTAACTTGAACAGATTCAAAAATGTAATAAAGAAACTACTTATAAATTTAGAACCCTATTCACTTGGTGACTTTCTTGATTGTAACAATTTATCCCAATTTGTATAATTGTATATTGTATACTGTTGTTGACATCATTTCATTACTCTCCGTGTGATACTACTGTGAAGATAATTTGAAATGAAGGAATTTATCATTATTATTATTATTATTACTGACAATAAGAGTAGCAATCTCAAAACATTGAAAAACGGTCTTTCTCAAGGATCAGTCCTAGCTACTTCACTTTCCAATTTATATCTAAGTGATTTACCCACGACATCATCTCAGAAACGCAACGGTCATCATTTGGATAACATTATCTTTTCCAAATAATTCTCCAATTCATATGTTAATAATAAACAATAAACTTTTTAATACTCACTCATTTTTGTTTTATTGAACTTTCAAATACCCGATACCCTTTCTGGACACCTTTATAACACCCTGTGTTTCAGGAAACGGCACTTATGTAGACAAAAATCATCTAGCACCTTGGCTAAAATAAGTTCCTAGTTTTTCAGTTGAGTAGAAACAAAAACTCTCCAGAATCAATCAAATTAGCAACAAAAATACGGTAAAATAAGGATTATTTTAAAATTTTCAGAGAACTCTACAAAAATATGGAAAACCGTTCAATAGTATCTCATTTATACAGGGTTGGGATACATTTTGGCACCAAATTAATATCATTGAAACGAAAGAGGCGATAATTTTGAGATTTGGCAGCTGAGAGTAATGGAGCACAATGCATCTGATGAGCATATTTTCATTAATGAGATACTTCCGGTTTAACCGGTAATGACCAATTTTTTTAATTTAAATGGGACACCCTGTATATTTCTGCTGGTTCTGAAAGAGTGCACCTTGTTTCGGATCTGTCCATATTGGGTTCCATGTAAAAATTCTCTGTAAAAAGAAGAAATTCAGTCTTTTTTACATTTGAGAAAAAATCGATTCAATTAATAAATCGTTGAATATTAAAAGAAAACAATTATTTTTGTCTAATTTACCCTTTATAAAATTTGTATCAATATTGAGAAATAAAACGAAATACTTTGTAGTAATGGGTGGCCCATTTAAAAATTGGAATTTAATTTTGCTATAAAAAAAAACTGCTCAATATTTTCCAATGGTTGAACATTTATTTAAAAAGGTTAGTTCATGACATTTATTTATGAAAAATAATTTCGGCCAAATGACCACCACGGCTGACTTGGTAGTAGCCTATTCGTTCCACCCAATTTTTTAATACATTTTCGATTGTTTGGGGCTCTATTTCACCAATAGCAGCTCGAATTTCGGTTTCGAGGTCTTGAATTGTTTCTGGATTGTTGGCGTAACACTTATCTTTCACCGCTTCCCAAAGATAATAATCCAATGGCGTCAGATCGCAGCTTCTTGGTGGCCAATTCACATCAGCATTTCTGCTGATTACTCGATTTCCGAAAATGCGGCTTAAAACATCGATTGTGGCGTGTGCTGTATGGCTCGTTGCACCGTCCTGTTGAAACCAAACATCGTCCAAGTCGTTAGCTTCAATTTCTTGAAAAGAACCAATCGTTCAACATTGCGCGGTAGCGCACGGCATTGACAGTTACATTTACTTTGGAAATAAGTTTTTAATATTTCCCAACTTTCTTCAAGCGAATAGCGTCCCATTTCGTAAACTTCAAACTTTCAACTAAATATTAGTCACGTCAAAAAGAATAGTTGACGTTTATAATGTCAAATAATCGGTAGTTCAAATTCCAAACACTAGATGAACCACCCGTTAGATAACTCTTTCTGCTTTTCATGACGTTTTTGTTATGAAAATTCATAAAGAAAAGAAATACAGGGCTTTTAATAGTAAAACAAATGTATTAAAAATAATTTTAAAAAAGTCATTTTGAATGTTCAAGTGCTTGCCAGTCACCTCCTGACAATATGCCAGTCTATTCACAAATTCTTGAGTAACTTTTCTCAAGACTTCTCCATGTATTAATGCACATTCATCAAGAATCCGTTGTCTCAATTCCTGCAAGCATGCTGGTCGATTAACATAAACACGTGATTTTAGATAACCCCAAAGAAAAAAGTCTAATGGGCTGAGATCTGGAGTACAAGCAGGCCACTCTATGCGTTTCGAAAAGTAGCATCTAGAAAATTCCGAACCCGTCACTCATAGTGAGGAGGAGCACCATCACCAAACGTTCGGTGGTAATTGCCCGTTCTGTTGGAGTGCAGGAATGATTTGATTATTTAGTAAATCTAGATTTAGATTCCGTTTATGAAAAATGGGCCTATTAGACTATTTTGTACAATTCTCATCCGAACATTCAACTTTTCTGTTCGCTGGGTTTGTGCTTCATCAATCCAATGAGGATTTTCAGTTGACCAATATCTTGAGTTATGGTGGTTAACTGTTCCATTCAAACAAAAACAATAATAATAATAATAATGTTCATTAGCCGATCGTAAAATTCTAGCGGTCGATCAAAATCATCCTCTGACAATTCTTGGAGTAATCGTACCTTATACGGATAAAAATTTTTTTGAAATTGACCAATTCCAAACGGTTTCACGATTTTTTTTCAAGAAATAAACTTCAAAAAACGTGGAGACTACAAAATATTTCGTTTTATCTATTACTATGGATACGAACAACATCATTCATTTATCTGAACGACTTTTTCCTCAATTGGATAAAAAAACTGTATTTCTTCTTTGTTGATTAATTGGAGTTCATTTTGTTCTTTATCGGTAATATACAAGAGGCCCTCGCTTATCTAAATGTCAATGTTGATAATTGAATTCATAATAAAAATAACGAACTCGTGAATATATTAGTTGTTCGTGTTGTCTTCACACCAAGATGTAAGTATCATTGATCACCAGCTCAACTCATATAAATTATATAAATTTCTCTGAAGAAGTCTCTTTATTTTTTTAAGTTAGTTAGCAGTTTCCATTCTTTTCGTCCTCTCAGTAGTTGCTACTGATGACACCAGGCATAATCCAGTAGATGTGCTTCAAATCAAAGATCTGTACATTCAAAACTATAATGGAATCTTCAACTCTGATACTTTGGAACTATTCGAGAATATTGAGCATCTCACATTGCGAGGAAACAACTTCAGTTCATTCAATTTTAATTGCCTCCTCAGTGTGCCGAATCTCAAAATCCTCCAGATGGAATATAATACTATCAACAAAATAGACTACAACTTAGAAAAATGCTGCGATAATCTAGAGGAAATGTATACAATTGAAAGTGGAGTTCCAGTGTTTCAAAAATATATTTTGATTAGAATAGGTAACTTCAAATCTCTCAAAAAACTTGCATTACGTTATGAAAATATAACTACTCTAACCAAAGACACTTTGGTCAACCCAAACCTAGAATATCTTGCCATAATAAAATCTGGAATGGAGTCGATTGAGGATGGAGCATTTGATAAGCTTAAAAATCTCAGATACTTGGATTTGACTTTCAATAACTTGAGGGATCTAAGGAAAAGATGTTTGTGAATCTAGAAAACCTCGAAGTGCTTAAACTCAGGGCAAATTATCTAGAAAAAGTGACAACAGAAATGTTTCCAAACTTACTTAATCTAGAAACACTCATTCTGAGTCACAATTTAATCGACTATCTGGATCTTGAGGGGATCAAGAAAATTGCTCCAAAGCTGAAAGCTGTTGAAGTAACCGGTTTATATTTGAATCATTCCATTTCTGGTGGTGTAGATTTAGTGCAGTTTGCTATTATAAGATATTGAAAGATGTCATTGTTATAAATGTGTCAATGTCGTTAGACTTCTATAAAAAGCCGATACTAAAACAATTTTTGCAAATGAGGTAGGTAAAATGACACCAAGTAATTTGGATTACTTGTGCCTTATGTAAAGGGTCTTTAAACAAGAACTTTGTTTTTTAAAATAAAATAAAACGAAAAATGTTGATGAAGATGATTCAAATTTTTACTGTACACTGATCAACAATTGCTAGGGATCACTTATGAACTTCTCTTCATTTGTATTTTTTTCAAATTTTCTCGTGAATATCTGTACATTATATGTTCTCTAAGGAAAAATTAAGATGTTTTGAGTTGATTATACCAAATTTTTCCTCACTTCATCGGTTCTTGTCCACAAAATCGATTATTATCTGTAGGCTGTTACAGGTGGAGTGAAAAACAATGTGGTATTTGTAATTAAATCTGTTTTTTCTCTCGTTTAAACACATAAGGTGACAATAATTGAAGAAATGGGAACAATATCAGCTTATCAGTCATGCCGAGAAGACGTTTGGCTCCTGTGCAACTGGACCAGATTGGAGTTCATTTTTTGTATAAGTCATTTTCCAGCGCTCTTAACTTATCGAAATGTCAATGTCGATGATTGAATTCACAATTCCAAAATAGAACGTCATCTTAGAAGCAGAGTCATAAACGTACCAGCCGAACACATATCTATTGCACAACGTGCCCGAAAATTACCTGCTCCATATACTTATATATATTATACTTATACATATATATACTTATATTTGGACTAAACCTATTTCAAAAAATTTGATAAAATCCAATTTTATAAAAGTATTCGCCCAGGAAGATCCAAAGGGGATTCTAAGGTGCCTGATATTCATGCTCTACGTTATGAAATGAATGGATCAATTCTCTATATGACTTCTTGTAAGGATGAATGGCAAATTTTACCACAGAGGAAGTCTTCACGACTTCATCCGTGTGAGACTTCGCAGAAGTTTGAGAACTTACAGTAAATAAAAAAAACACTTCTATCTGACAATCATAAGTAATATGATGAATTACCTCATGAGTAGGTAATTTTTTTCAACTTAAAATTTGTTTTTTGTTCAGAATTATTTTTAATTCAGTAAGCTCTCGATTATTGATTTAAACATTTAGAATGATGTAGGTTTGAATAAATATTGCTAATGATATTTCTTATATGAATACTAATTGTTTTGTTGAACTTTTGTAAATATAAAAAAAATAATAAATATAATAAAACAAAGGACAGCCAATGATTACAATGAACGATGTGATTTCAGGCTCATTTGAGGGAAAACCTGTTATGTCCAAATTCGAATTTAAACTTAATAACGAAAAGCTGCTAAGTGATTAATTTTCTAAATTTTTTGAACTGTGCAGAAAATATATTGCCTTTAAGACTTGTAGAATGTGTAGAATCGTTTAATAAAAAAACGGTATTTTCAAGATCTCGATATACAAAAAAACAGATCTCACTAGGTTTTTTCCCTCTCCTGTAAAGTACGCAGAAATGGACATGACAGGTTAACGAATTAGGCCGACGATATACCGTTTAAAAGCCTATTACATGTAGTAGTTTTTCCTAGAAAAAACCACTACTTATTGACCAATTTTCAATGGTACAGCTAACAAGAAAATACGACTAATTTTGAGCTCTTTTCAATTTTTATATCTATCCTTTTACAACACCCGGTATGAAATATTTTTCTAACATTGGTAACTACCTAATTCATAGCAAATTTACTGCCCTTCCGACGATATAGTCAGATTTGATGTAGCTGTTAGAATAAAAGATTCATAAGAATTGAATACACTGGAGAACGACGAATAAATGTAGCTGGCCTGTATAATGCCAGTGAGTATTTAGCAAAGATTTGTTAATTGATTGAAGTTAATTTTTTTATCAGCCATCTTCTAGAGGTCCTAACTTATCGAAAAGTCCATGTCGGTGGTTGAATTCACATTTGAACCAAATATTATGTCAGTTGTTTCCGTTCTTTTAATTCGATTCACACCAACATGTAAGTGTTATTTATCACCAGCTCAACTTAAATAAAATATAGCGATTTATTTGAAAAAGTCTTTTTACCTTTCAATGGATCTATCCGCCGTTAACAATTGTCACTTTAATCTTCTTCTTAGTGGTTACTCCTGATGACACGAGGGATAATCCAGTAAAGACCCAGCAAATCAATGATCTGTACATTGAAAACTATAATGGACCTTTCAACTCTGATACCTTGGAGCTATTCAAGAATATTGAGTATCCCAACTTGCGAGGAAACAACTTCAGTTCATTCAATCTGGACTTCCTCCACGGTCCTCAACTCCAAAAACCTCTTGATAGACAATGACACTATAAGTAAAATAGGCTACGATTTTAAAATATATGCTGCAATAAACTTGAGAAAATAGATATCCATAAAAACGGACTTTTAGAGTTACAAAAATATATTTTAAAGAAAATAGATCACTTTTATTGCGTTCAGAAAAGATAAGAGATCTTACCAAAGACAGTTTGGTCAACCCTAACCTCGATTATCTTGCCAGAGAATATTGTGGTCTTGAATATATAGAGGATGGTTTAGTTTATACAAAAAACTGACCTGAAGAAGCAAAAAATGTGGAAAAATGAGATTTTGAAAGCACATCACAAACATGGAAATATCATTTGAATAGTATTACGAGGGCCATTCAGAAACTAACCTCCGATTGGTCACAGTGCGGGTAGTGGGGGAGTAGCGCGCCATCTGTGCATTCACGCGCTCAGCAGGTCAGTCGGCATCAAGCCGTAGTCAAGTGAACATCGGACCTGCTCTAGTTTAGTTTTGTGGCAATTTGAAATGTGTGCTGCAATAGAATCCCGCCGAATGTGAGGTGCGTGCTGTTATAATGTTTTTTACAGCCAAAGGATACTCTGCAGCAGCTATTCATCGTGAGCTTTGTGCCGTGTACGGACCAAAATTTATGAGTGAAGGAGTTGTCCGTGAATGGGTACGTTTATTTAAAAGCGGACGAGAAAACGTTCATGATGAAGAGAGGAGTGGTAGACCATCATTGGTGACTGACGAACTCGTTCAGACAGTTGATGCAAAAGTTCGTGAAAATCGACGTTTCACAATGGCGGAGTTGTCTACTAATTTTTCACAGATTTTTAAGACTCTTATGTACGAGATAGTGACAGCAAGATTGGGTTACCGTAAGTTCTGTGCACGATGGGTGCCTCAAGGCACAAGCGGGTGATTTTTATGCAGAAGGAATTTCAAAGCTTGTGAAGAGATACGATAAGTGCCTCAATCGTAATGGAGACTATGTCGAAAAATAGTGCAAAGATGTAGTTGTAAGATGTATATAAATATTTTTACTTAACTTGGTGTATTTTTTCAATTAACCGGAGGTTAGTTTCTGAACAGCCCTCGTATATTCATTCTATCATATTCAAACTGCAGCCAACAATGAAAGATTCATCTGAATTTATTACACTGGAAAACGATGAATAAATTTAACTGACCTGTATAATGCCGGTGAGTATTTTCCAAAGATCTGTTTATTGATTGAAGTTCATGTTTTTATCTGTAATCTACCAGAGGTCCTCAATTATCGAAATGTCAATGTCGATGGTTGAATTCACAATTGAACCAAACATTATATCAGTTGTTTCTGTTCTTTTGTTCGGTTTACACCAACATGTAAGTGTTAATCATCACTAGCTTAACTTTTATAAATTATAGGGATTTATTTGAAACAGTGTTTCTATCTTTTGAAGGATCTACTCAGCGTTAGCAATTTTCAATCTAATCTTCCTCTCAGTGGTTGCTAATGATGAGAACAGGCGTAATCCAGTAAATGTGCTTCAAACCAAAGACCTGTACATTCAAAACTATTATGGACCCTTAAACTCTGATACTTTAGAGCTATTCGAGAATACTGAATATCTCACCTTGCGAGAAAACAACTTCAGTTCATTCAATCTTGACTTCCTCCACAGTTTACCTCAACTCAAAAACCTGTTTATATACAATAATACTATAAATAAAATAGACTACAATTTAGAAAAATGCTGCGATAAACTGGAGAAAATAGATATTGATAAAAGTGGCATTCCTGAGTTACAAAAATATATTTTGAAGAAAATAGGTGTCTTAAAGTCTCTCAAAACGCTTGCATTGCGTTCAGAAAACATAACCTCCCTACCCAAAGACACTTTGGTCAACCCAAACCTCGAATATCTTGCCATAGGAAATAGTAGACTTGAATCTATCGAGGATGGAGCATTTAAACAACTCAGAAATCTCAAATACTTGGATTTGACGTTCAATAGCTTGAGAGATCTAAAAAAAGAGATGTTTGAAAATCTAGAGAACCTCCAAGTTCTTAAACTCAAAGGAAATCTTCTAGAAAAAGTCACAACAGAAATGTTTCCAAGTTTACCCAATCTGGAAATAGTCACTCTGAGCTACAACTTAATCGACCATCTGGATCTTGGGGGCATAAAAAATGTGGCTCCGAAGCTGAATACAGTTGAAGTGGCCGGTTTGAGTTTAGATCATTCTGTCGATGGTGGTGTAAATTTAGTGCAGTTTGCTGTAATAAGATATTGAAAGTCGTAATAAATGTAACTGTGTCAATATCAGCTGACTCTCCTAACAAAAACCGACACCAAAACAATTTTCGTAAATTAGGTAGGTATAAAAACTATTAAGAAAACGTCAAATTAATTTCCATATTCTGAATTTAATCTGTGAGAGAGCATTATCTGAATCATAGTGAATTATAGAATATGATTAAAATTGTATTGTATTTTTTTATTACATTCGTTTATTTCAAAAATACTTCAGACAAGGAATATTTACATGAATCTCTAAAAAGGGTATTCATTTTGAATATATAGCTGCTTCAGTATCTTGCATTGATGAATAATTCCAGCTACTGGTGTTTTTTCCCACAATCAATTAAAAATTCGATCAATTACTCGAAGAATGAAGAATATATCCAAATATCCATCAAATTGCTTAATTTATCCATGTGCTGAATTTTATCTGACCTGAGAGCAATATCTGAATAAAGTTCAACTTTATTATAATAACTTAAATTTCCTGCCACATGAAAGAATTGTTATTAATCAAATAATTCTATAATTCTTGGTTTACTCGATAAATAAATACTCTGGATACTGAATTTATTTTTATTCATTGCCATAAAACCATCCTGAAATTTATAGACGGGACAATACACAGGCCTACAAAAAAAGTTTTTTGGTGCCTAGAATTTTTTGAGCTGTTTTTAACTATATTTTTATTGCATAATCTAAATATGATAGTAGTTTTTCTGTATCAGCTCTAGATTTTTGAAAATAAATAATAATAATAATAAATAAAAATAAAAGTTTGAAATTCGAGTACCAATGGTTTGGAGCGAACCAAAATATGACTTCGATAACTGTTATTTCTGCCTAGTAAATATTACTGGAATCAATCGAAATAACCGTAACAAGTGGACTTATGCAGATTTAGTCTCTACAAGACGCCCTATCGCTCACTCAGAAGAAGTGCCAATTCCAACATCTCAGCAGCTACCAGAACTCTGTCAGGACACATGTCTCTCTGATCAGAACTCTGACACTACTGAAGGTGACAGCGATTTTGAAACGATGTCATCAATTCCCCAATGTTTCAACCAAGATGAGTTAAATGACCTCACTAGAGATCTCAACCTGTCGAAAAAAAGCTTCATAATTACTAGCTTCCAGGTTGAAGGAAAAAAATTTACTTGAACCAGGAACGAAAATTACATTTTATCGCACAAGGCAGAAAGATCTGCTACCTTTTTCTCTGAAGAACAAAATCTTGTATTTTGCCATGCTATTAGAGAACTCCTGGTAAAAATGGGTCTTCCTGAACATTTTCCGGATGATTGGCGCCTATTTATTGGCAACTCAGAACGATGTTTGAAATGTGTTCTTCTACATAATATATATACAGCTCAATACCAATTGCTCACTCAACGAAAATGAAAGAGCAATATGACAACATAGCTTTGGAAAAAATCATGAACACCAATAGTATCAAATATAATATATATGAATAAGAGAAGAATTCTGTATCAGTCGAAACCCATATGCAAATTCCGAAAAATTCAAAACCGTTATGTCAACACGTCCTTATTAAATTTTTTGCTTGATCGTCATTTAGAACCGCTTTTTTTATCGAATTAGGAATTAATGATTCCTAATAATTCCACATCGCTTTTTAAATGATCCATAATTATTCGAATTTATTTACACTAAAATTCTCCGAAATCTACAATGAAAAAAATTTCAACACTTATCTCTTACAGATCTCAGTCATTACTGGTGAAACTTGGCCGTTAAACGATCTCACAAACTAAAGATCCTTTTTGACATCCTTGGTAATCCAAAAATGTTTTGGAAACGCGTATAACAGTGGAAGTTTCTATCTATGGTTCGTTATCCAGATACTAAATGACAGATTATTTCAATCCCAGTTTTAATCTATTCTTTGATTTGGAGGTTAGATTAGTTATTGAAAACGGCTGTTAGAGAAGTTCAGATCGATGTTGACCATCTTTGCTGTAACCACAGCTGTAATTGAGGCTCAATTTTTCCGGCTATCATCACGCGCAGCTGCAGAAATATCACAAAGATGAATCGCTTTGGTAGAACAAAATTCTCATGAGTTGACATAAGTCCTCAAGTGGATTCCCGAAACAACATATCTCGAGCAAACAATCGTGATAATTATAAATGGAAAGCTAGAGTGCTCATTTTCGATTCAAAATATAGGTTTTTGATTCTTTCACAATCTTTGTGAGCACTGATTCCGGAAAATACTTCAGAACAAGCGTGCAGAATTTAACCTGAAGTAGTGCTTTCCTACATATTTTTTAAACTTACCTATCAACTTGAAATTATATTATGAACTTCAATTGTCTCTGCTTGGATCTTGAGAGGAACTTAAAAAATATACTTTTAAAGCAAAATATAGTACTTGAAGACAATATAAAAAATTCCTGCACTCCCAGCCTTTTAGATCGGGGGGCCCTGTTAAGACTGGGACCAGTGGCATTTCGCCACCTTTGCCACCCTATTGTTACGCCACTGATAGGAATCAGAAGTAACTAAAAAAGTATTCAAATAAAATTCTTCCTTATTACATATTTCTATTAAATTTTTCATATATTTGGATTTGAATTTTTTTGCTGTTTTTCGACCATGTTTTGGCGCCCTAAATGATGGTGCAAGTCTGCATCACACACTTTGCACATATGGTTGAAAGTTCTCGGCTATTTCACTTCTTTTGTTATAACTATAATCCCACATAACTTGTTGGGCATAAAAATTTCCACAAAAAATTAAAGGATGAGGAAGATTGATATCGAAGGTAAATTACTGAGATATGTTATAAATTGGAGAGTTAAGGGTTAGAGCAGAACCTTGTGGAAGAACGTTTTTCAATATTCTTGAATAGCTACTTTTTTATAATTGAAAAAATATTTGTATGTATGAATAATGAATGCAATATAACTCAGCCCAATTTTTCAGCTACAACGACGCCTAAACGGAGAGGGGTAAAGATAACAACATCGAAAAAGTAACCGCATCGGCAGGGGCGCCCCAAACTCCAACAAAACGAACATAATTCAAACAGCGAGTCAGGGTTCTGCGCTCGGTAACGAGTATTCCCCGCAAAAATTATCAGTAGGCCATTAAAATACATCAAAAATTAATTTCACCCAGCATCCTAGATTAAAAATTAAAACTTTCCGTTTTAAAAATTAATGGCTAAGAAAACAGCAGATAATTTCGAAAATTCAATAAGAACGGACCTGATAAGTGGCCGAGCGAGGACCTTAAATTTACCGCGAGTCCAAACGCTTTTTTTTTAATTGCGAATTTGCAAAATGAATTATAAATTTCCGCACCTTGAGTTCGGTCGAGGCGCCTGGCGACATTTTTCATAATTAATTACAACCCCCTCGCATCCCTCCCGTTCCTCTAAACTCCTAGTGCCGGACCTAGAATGGGTGGAAATGTGAAAAATAGATGGCAAGCATGGTTAATGGACTTCGAAGAATTTATGTCGTGGAGGTGATGCCACGTAGAGCTATGTGAAAAAAGGAGAATGTCCATTTGCGTCGTTGATATTATGTTGAATTTTCGACTCTTTTCTGTTATATTATCTTCTGAAATGGGTTCAAATCCAACAAGAATAAGGATCACACATTTGTATAATCAGACACCTACATGAAAATACAAGAGATGAACGATAGCATGATGTCATGATAGAACACCCAATAATCTTAAATTTAGTAAGAGGTTTTAAACAAATGGGATGCACTATTCAGATCAAACATTTCCTCTATGGATCAAGGCATCCGAGTTGATGCATTATCAAGTCGTTAAACCAACAGAAGGTAATATAGGATAAACACATCCCAGCACATTGAGTTTGTTTTACATTTTGGAAGAGTGAAATATTCTACAAATTTCCTCCTTAAATATACCGTTTCTAAAATATTCGATGTTGATTTGAGAAAAACCTGGAGAAAATTGTTTTTTTTTCGAATTCATTGTCATCATATATGTCATAATGTCATAATAAACGTCAGTCGATAATTTTTCCTCTGCTATTTTTTCAATGAAATAAGTGGTATATCACAACTCTCCCTAACTATGATGATTTTCCTTTGAACGGGTTCCATAGCAGACTTCAAACATCAGAAGATCTGAAAAAGCATCACTTGGACCGCAAGACCCGATTCGAAGAATCCTCCTTGCAGATTGGTGACAAATTTTGTGTATTAGATTGAATATAGAGGGTATGTTTAAGGACAAGAGTAATTATATTTCTAAACTAGCAGAGGACTATGGTACTGAGATTATACTCCTTCAAGAGACACATACGGATACTAAAAAATCTTCGTGAAAGAGGAACCATAAAAAGTTACGAATTCATTGATTATCTCCTTAGTGAAATTCACGGTTTTAGCTTGTTATATTAAAAATCCTTGATTCACAATATCGAGTTAATTCAGAAAGGTGAATTTGAGAGTGTTTTCTTTATCTCTTTGAAATTTTGTATTTTTGTTATTCAGTTCTTTTTTTCTGTTTTTGTCTTTTTATTTCCAGATTCGATGTGGGCAACTTGAAGAAGTCTCTGTTTCCATCTATAGAAGACCATTCTTGAAGAAAGAAGTCCCTAAAATATATTTCAGCTTATTTTAGTACTTTCACACTTAGGCGGGGAGCCAGGGTTTTTTTTTATTGGGGTTTTTTCCCTAGGCTTTTATGTGATACGCCGAATTGTATGACACCCCGTCACTAACCCCCTGATCTATATGCCTTATTGTTTGCTAACTAAATAAAGCCAAAAGTTCAAAAGAATATATATATATATTTAATTAATAAAAATTGAATAAAAACACTTGACTGTACGTTTCACAAATTTTATTTAAAGCATCGTTGACATGCATGTTTCAGGTTTCATCCATTTTCAAAACTGAATATAAAACAATATCGGTTAATATAGTACACATCTATATAACATATCAAGTAACACATGTTAAAATTGGTGATAGACGGAAATCTAACTGATCATTTACAATGGGAAGATTTTGTTTAAAAAGCTGATGTTATTTCTAAGTATTCTAAAAGGTCCATGCGTTTACCTTTATGGCATTTGTGCAATATTTTGGTTTTTTCAAAATCAATAAAATGGTTTGAGGTGATACAGTGACTAGAGAAACCAGTAGTGGGTTTGTTTTGGAGGATTGATTTTTTGTGTTCATCAATTCTTTTTGTCAGTGAACGACCAGTTTGACCTATGTAAAATGCAGGGCATTCATTACAGTGAAGCTTATATACACCGCTTAATTGTGTGTTGTTCGCTCGATCCTTACCATTAAAGAACATTGATCTCAGATTTTTCTTATTAGTACAACTAATGTTAATATTATAATGTCTGAGTCTTTTTGCAAATTTTATCACTCAGAGATGGGATGTAGTCGATATATGAGTATTTTTTGGTTTCAGTTTCATTATTTGGTGGATAAATTGAATGTAACAATTTCTTCTGTCGCTTTCTGAAAAGGAGTTGATCTATTATATCCGGAGAGTAGCCATTATTCCCAGCTTAAAATTTCAGTGTGCAAACCTCCTTGTCATAGTTAATTTTTGACATTGGAATCGAGACTAATCTATGAGTTAGTGCGTGAAATGCTGACATTTTGATTTTATAAGGATGTGAACTACTATTTGGTATTAGAATATCAGAGAAGGTGGATATTCTGTATATATCAAATTCAAGGTGTTCATTTTTTCTTTTAATCTGTATATCTAGGGAGTTCAGACATCTATTATCATCCTCTATTTCTAATGTGAATTTGACGGAATCATGAGTGGAGTTCAGCAATTCCAAAAATGCCGTCAATTCCGATATCGACCCAGTCCATACGCTCTGAGTGATAAAATTTGCAAAAGACTCAGACATTATAATATTAACATTAGTTGTACTAATAAGAAAAATCTGAGATCAATGTTCTTTAATGGTAAGGATCGAGCGAACAACACACAATTAAGCGGTGTATATAAGCTTCACTGTAATGAATGAACTGCATTTTACATAGGTCAAACTGGTCGTTCACTGGCAAAAAGAATTGATGAACACAAAAAATCAATCCTCCAAAATAAACCCACTACTGGTTTCTCTAGTCACTGTATCACCTCAAACCATTTTATTGATTTTGAAAAAACCAAAATATTGCACAAATGCCATAAACGTAAACGCATGAACCTTTTAGAATACTTAGAAATAACATCAGCTTTTAAACAAAATCTTCTCATTGTAAATGATCAGTTAGATTTCCGTCTATCACCAATTTTAACATGTGTTACTTGATATGTTATGTATAGATGTGTACTGTATTAACCGATATTGTTTTATATTCAGTTTTGAAAATGGGATGAAACCTGAAACATGCATGTCAACGATGCTTTAAATAAAATTTGTGAAACGTATAGTCAAATGTTTTTATTCAATTTTTATTAATTAATATCAAACTATGTTTCACCATGGGATAAGCGAGGAATCAATTACGAATATATATATATATTGTCATTAAGAATTTTGATAGTGAAAGCAATAAAAAATTTCACCTTGCCTGGGATCGATGAAAATTAAGGAAACTCAAAAAATTTATTCTTAATGTGGTTTTGAATCTTAATATTTTTTCCGTTTTTGATTCGATATCATAACAATCACTTCGTGTATCTGAACCTTTCTTTGAAACTTTCATTTCTCTAAATTCGAATAGATCGTAGCTTAAGTTGTTATCGTTTCATGATAGAACAAGAGAACTACTGAATACGATGGGAACTTAGATCTACCAAATTCCAAAATCGGAGTTTCAGAAGCTATTCTGAAAATGAATGAATATTTGCTAAGTTATTTGATCAATATCATTGATCATATCAATTACATAAATTGTTTTGAACTGGTTTACAAAACAAATCTGAGCATGGTTTGGTGACGGGTTGCCATACAATTCGGTGTATTACATGAAAGCCTAGGGAAAAACCCCAGTAAATAAAAAACCATAGCTCCCCGCATAGGTGTTATTGTGTGTACAAAAAAACTTGATTTATTTGAAGAACTTCTTTCTTCAAGAGTGGTACTCTATTAATAAACTCAGTGGCTTCTTCAAGTTGCCCCCAACAAATCTGAAAATAAAAAGACAAAAGCAGAAAAAAGAACTGTAAGTGTCAAATTTATTTGAAATCGGAAACATCATGAATAGCCCTAAAATCATGTTGAAACATGTATATGGGACAATAATTGATGAGATGAGGTATTGTCTCTTCTGTATATCTACATTCATATCTTGGAACTGAGTTCCATCTGAATAGTATACTATTTTACCTACCGAGATATTGACAGCAAAGTAACTACAGACAGGAGAAATTAAATGGACATTTCATCACAGATGTATTGGAAGAAGGAGTACTTATGAATGGCCTGCGCGAAGTTCCGACCTTAATCCACTGGACTAATTTTTGTGGAGTTGTTTGAAGTCTGAGGTTTATGTTGATAGACCAAATAATTTGCAAGAGTTAGCTGCAGGAATAACTCACGAGAAAGAAACCTCCACCAGAAGTAAAAGCTAATGTTACTAGAGAATTTACAAACCGACTTGCTTATTGTCAAGAAGTAAACGGTGCTCAGTTTGAACATCTAATACATTGAGTTTAGTTCAGTTGAGTTTCAATGTTTTGAAAATCACCTACTTTTAGTTCTTAATCATAATCAATTATTTCTTCAATGGATATTAGATTTTTTCATTCTAAAAATAATATACAAGGTGTTCTATTTCAAATGTGAAAGACATTACCAGAAGTTCAAAATTGTTGAAAAAGTATGAAAACAAATAGGCAATCCAATTCCGAATTTCATTTTGATATCTCTAGTAATTCCTGAGATACATACTTATTTCCACACTTTTGCCCATCTCTGTATACCAGGTATACCGGTATGAAGTGAGCGTCAAGATACAAATGTCTAGATAGGGAAAATTTGTATACTTGCCTTTACTTTTTTGTTTGTTTGCTATGACATCTGTGAAACATATTTAGTATACATCCAGTCATTGAACAGACAACATCATATTTTTTCATCTTGTTAAAAATGTCGAATTTTGTACCAGAAACTGACGATTTTGATGTGATAAATGAAGAACCTGTCAGACCATCAAAAATGTTTGAACACGACGAATCGCAAACGATATTGGATGGAGATGACTCTTTGAATCAAAGAAGAGGCAGAAATGTTGATTGTTGGACAACAAACGATTTCTGATAGTATAGAAGCTATGGGAAAGATCCAAAAGTGATGAAAATCGGTGCCACATGAATTGGATGAAAGACAAATGGAAAACCAAGAAAACACTCGTGAAATTTTGCATCAAAGACACGCAAGAAAACCTGGTTTGCATGGGATTGTTACTGAGGATGAAAAAATGGATTTATTTTAAGAATTATAAGCGGAAAAATCATGGGTTAATCCGGGAGAACCATCAAAATGGACTGCAAAACCAGATCGATTCGGCAAGAAGACAATGCTGTGTGTTTGATTGGACTAGAAAGTTGTGGTGTACCACGAGCTCCTAAAGCCTGGTGGAACCGTTAATACTGATCGCTACTGACAACAATTGATCAATTTGAACCATGCATTGATCGAGAAAGGAACAGAATGGTCCAGGAGACACGGCAAGGTAATTGCGCTTCATGAAAATACACCTGCACGAAAGCAAAACCGGTTCAGGATACAATCAAAACACTTGACTGGGAGCTGCTACCCCACCCGCCGTATTCACCAGACTTGGCTCCTTCCCACTACCATTTATTTTCATCAGTGGGACACCAGTGGCGTATATAGGGGCCAGAAATTACTGTCAAAGGATTTATATTTGTTCATTAACAAATAATGAAAAAGTTTCATTATTAGAAAATGTATGGAAACCTCAGTCTGGATACAAATTTCTACCACTTCGATTTCAAACCACACGAGATCCTTTCAAGCGAAATTGCTTGAAGAATTTGAGTGGTTAACTTATTCAGAGGAGAAATGCGGAGCATTCTGTAAATACTGCGTGTTTTCTCTCGGAGCGAAAATGTAGGGAAAAGAGATCACCAATCATTGAGAATATTTGTAACTCAACCTTTCATCAATTTCAAAAAAGCAAAGGAAATGTTCAAGCATCATCAAGATTCAAAATACCATAGACAATCCATCTTGATTGCTGAAAATACAAAATTCTTGATAAAAAAAAACGTGAAAGTATTATCGATCAAGTAAATTCTCAAAGAAGATTAGATATTGAGAATAATAGAAAAAACTGGTTGCAATAATTCAAACCATTAAGTTTTGTGGAAGGCAAATGATTGTTCTCAGAGGTCATAATGATTCTGAACGAGTAAGTCTTGAAGAACCTGACGAAAATTTCCGATAATTGTTGAGGTACCGAGCTAAGAGCGGAGATAATCTTCTCAAGGACCAATTGATCAGTGCTGGTGGAAAGACAATGTACACAAGTCCTGTCATTCAGAACGACATTCTTTGATTCAATCCAAAATTGTGGCAAAAGTTAGAAATTCTATCTTCTATTCCGTTTTAGCGGATGAAACCACCGAAATAAGCCAAATAGAACAATTTTCACTTTGCATTCGCTATGTTGAGGATGAAACTTTCAAAATCAGAGAAGATTTCCTAACATTTGTCTCCGTTTATGATGTAACTCGTGCAGTTTTGACGAAAACAGTACTAGAGACCTTGTCAAATTTAGGTCTTGACTTGAACAAATTGAGAGGCCAAGGATACGATGTTGCTGCCACTATGAGTGGCAAGTTCACAGGAGTTCAAGCTGCTATCAGAGAAACACTACCAATGGCCCTTTATACACATTGTTCTTCGCATACACTCAACTTGTGCTTGTCAGATGCAAGTAGCATTTCCTCTATTAGAAACTGCATGGGTGTGTTTAAAGAAATATGTGCATTCTTTCATGCATCAGCTAAGATCACAGAGATTTTAAAATCCACGATTTCAGAGTGCTTTTCTGATGAAAAGAGAAAGAAACTGATTTGATTGTGAGAAACGCGATGGGTGGAAAGACGTGACTCAGTTATTCTATTCAAAGAAATTTTGGAAGCTATCATACTCTCTCTACATAAGATAGAAGAATCGAGTGTTTCATCAACTAAAGCATTTACTTTAATTCGTGCCATTTGTAGTTTTCCAATTATTGTTAATTTTTTCATGCTGTCGACTACACACAGCTTGTCTGAGACCCTTCAGAAAAAAACCATTGACCTTGATCAGGATATAAGCAACATCACAACTGTTTTAGACCTACTGTCAAAACAGAGAAATGCCGAGAAAACCTTCAAACCATTATATGAACAGGTGAAGACAATAGCCTCAAAACTTGTCGGTTTCAAACAACACGCAACAATGTACATTATACCACATAAGAAGAATATTATAGACGAGCAGTTCATGTGCCATACCTGGATGATTTTTGTGAAGCGTTAAGGGACAGAAATCTCATAAAAACCCAATAATATCTTTACAAAACATTCTTCAACAATTCTGTATCAGAACAAACATCACTTCATTAGAAGCTGCATTGAAATTATATGAACCAGATCCATATCCAGATCATTTAACGACATTGTGCGAAGTGAGTTTAAGCTGTGGCAAGAATAGTGGAAACAGGAAAGACCTGAAGTTCTGCCAAAAACGGCGATTAGTTCTCTAGAAAACTGACAAAGATTTATTCCCCAACATTTATATCCTTCTGAAAATACTAGCTGCCCTTCCCGTGTCAGTCGCTAGCGTTGAAAGGACTTTCTCTAGCCTAAGAAGACTGAAAACTTACCTGAGGAACAGCATATCTGAGAATAGACTAAATGGTCTCGCATTGCTCTCCATTCCCAGAGACATCACAAGTTCTTGATAAGTTGTTGAATGTTCAGCAAACCTCGTCTTCATGTCTTCAATATATTTTTTATTTTTTACACTTATAATCAAATGAAATTTCTCAATGTCGTTTTTTCTTGTTCGAAACATGATGAAAAGCCTTTTGTGAAAACCTCACTACTCTATCAATTTCTCGTCACGTTGCAGGAGTCCGTTAAATGAAGATAGTTCACCGACGTGAGTGCTGGCCAGAAATAGCAACAAATGGTAATTTTTTTGCATCAAAACGATTTGAACATAATTTGAATGAGACATTGATGAGAAACATAGAGACTATGCCTTAAGTTATCTTTTCATTCTCAATCAAAAATTGCATCTAACCTAATCTAACCGTTGGAACATTTGATGGTGTAAGCATCTCGGCCCCCTGAAAATATTTTCTATGTACGCCACTGTGGGGCACGCATTGACTGAGCTACACTTTGATTCCTACGAGGAGGTCGAAAATTGGGTGCCTGGTTGGTTTTCTTTAAAAGAATGTTATTATATAGTATTTTCAAATACGAGATTCTGCTAATCAGTTTACCTTGAATCTCCGGTCCGGTAATTTGGAGCCTTCTGCCTGCATAAAGTTCCTTGGCTTGTACATACACAATAACTTAACCTGGAGAGATCACGCTGATTTTGTTTGTAAGAAGTTAGGTGGTGCGTTTTTCGCCCTGAGGCGCTTAAAGCATATACTGCCTCTTGATTGTTTGATAAATTCTTACTACTCGCTCGTATATGCTCACCTCAGCTATAACGTCATTCTTTGGGGTGATTCCCCATTCAGTCATACTGTTTTCATAGGCCAGAAGAAAATTATCCGATTGATTTTCAACTTGAACCCCAGGGAGTCCTGTATACCCTCTTTCATTAGTAATCGAATCATGTGTCTTCCGTGCATTTATATTTTTAATTGCCTTCTATACACTCGGAGAAGCATCAATTCGCTAAACAAGTGCTCTGAATTTCACGGATACAGCACAAGGCACAATGAAACTCTCTGTATTCCTAAACGCCGAACTTCCAAATTCCAGTCTCCTATTTTTAGTGGCATCAAATTATTCAACCATTTCCCTGATAGGTTGAAGGTTTTGGAGTACAGAAGTTTCAAGAAAGAGATCAAGAACTTGCTTCTTGCTGAGTGCTACTACAGCTGTCGAGAATATTTTGAGGCAGTTATACATTAGATTAGATTTATTTTTTCTTCTTATGCTAATTTTCACTGTTTGGTATTTATATTGCATGATATTATGATTTGTTTGACGTTTCCTATACAGAGGTATTCTGTCCAATGGATGAATAAAGTTATTATTATTATTATTATTGGCGTGGTATCCACAAATTGCCAGAAAGGTGGTGAAAATGTGTAGAAAACAATGGCCAATACTTCGAATAAAATATTTTTTACTTCTTCGTCCATAATTTGTGATATATTTTCACAAAAAAACACTAATTTCATACCGGTATACCTGATGTATCTACAATTTTATTGACTACCCTGAAGCAAAAGCCGGATTTTTCTTTCTGTAATCTCGAAAGGACTCCAGTTTTGGCTTAACACAATTTGTAATGACTTATTATTTCAGAACGGGCAGAATTGGAAAAAAGGTAGAAGAATAAAGTGTTTCTTCTCACTTCAAGAGTTGTGAAAATGAACGCAGTTGTCAAAGATTCACCCTGAATACGATATATCTTCGACAACAGCCATACAAGTCTCCACGACAACTCCAACTCCTTTAGTCTTCAGAGAAATGGCATAAAAGGGATAAACGTCAACCAAGAACCCGCTCCAATAAATTCCTAGGATGGCACTCCACGATTTTGCATACTTCTCGTTTATCTATAATATGCACATGCTTGACAATACAAAGTAATCTTTCAATTTCAAGGATACGAGCTCGCACAACAATCCTCTGATAATATTCCACGTCAGTTTCCCCAGCGATATTTCAACGGTTTTTATGATCGGACGACGTTTGCGTCTCCGAAATTTCGCATCATTTGCTTAATGCAAAGTGGCCTACTCGATGCGACGGATACAAGATTTAGGGATCGTTCGAAACTACAGTTAATGTGCCGTTAAAAGCGCACAAGGGGGTTGCTGAAATATGTTCGACGATACTTAACACAGAATTCGAAAGAGACGTGAAGAAATGGCAAGATTAGAATTAGATATGGACGGTTTTGAGAGCATTCGATTCATCTTCATTTGATTCATTATTCATTGGAGACATCACTACCTGTTTTCTTTGACATCATATCATTCGAGAATGGTTTGATAATATCGATGATGTCAATATCCGCCGAAGTTTCGGTAAGAATTCACCGGCCATAGAATTGAAAATTATTAGTGTTGCAAAAACGATCATTCGAGAGGGATGATCCAAAAGTGATGATAATCAAGTATTTCTAGACTAATTTGGCGTTTATCGTATACCTGTGTTAACCTTCAAGCAATATAATTCATAAAATGAAACATCAGTCTCATATCCATATTAAAAACCAACAAAAACATTCAGAATTCTGATCCGGAAGTTGCCTCATCCACCCCGTGCATTAAACACCCTGCAAAAGACATGATCTCGATTCGGTTAACGACCCATTTTCGCTACGTTAACTCTGAATCGGTCGCCGAACGGCGACGCATCTGCGAATAACGCGCGACACACGTACGGACAGACGTTCAACGGTTTTCGACTCCCAGAATATGTGTCAGCATCAGATGATGGCGCAAGCTTGTCTGGCGCCTAAAAATCTGGTTTATTAGTATTTTTTATTATTTTCATTTTAACCAACACAGCACTCATGATAAACATGGGAACTAAAGGGTTTTCCAATAATGAAACTGAATCTAAATAAAACACAAACCATTTGAGATATTTCAAAAACTCTATTATTGGCTTGAAGTACAAACATAACATGTATGAATGGAACTTGACTTCGTTCATATGGCCACCACGGGCCTGTTTGCAGCCAATCAGAATCAAGAAATATTCGATATATTGACGACAGCATTCTCAAAACCCAAAAAGGGAATGTCATTTTGTGGCATTCGATGATAAAAGTAAATATATTAATATAAAAGATATAGAGACCATCTATGTGTTTATAAAATATTACCGTTTGATTAAATAATATGGTCGGAAAGTTCACCGTCACTATGATAATGCAAAGCGACATTACATTCAAACGTTCATGGTATGTTTCTGACCCATAACTGAGATGTTTCATTACCGTTATGATATATCTTGATATCACATGTCTGATTTATCATAATGATGATGCGAAGGGATGCTGCATTTGATCATTTGCTATATGTTTCTTAAACACTACTCTAAAATATTTCAATATCGTTGAAACATATCTTGATATCATATGTCTGATATAACTGTATTATTGCTCTGTTTGGTTTAATAGTGCACATACACAAAAAAATCGATTCACAATTGAACACATCTATGACAATAATTCTCACATATATTTATACGGAAAACTACTAAACGTATTTTCATGAAATTCACCACTTATAAGTATTTCACAATGTTGATGAAATCTAAAATATTTTCGAGGCATGAGCACCTCCAGTTTTTCCGGAAATGACGTCAACTTCCGTTTTTCAAAATACAACACCATTTTTTTATAGCAGAAATAGATTCCTTAGAATATTTCAAGTTATTTTGATGTAACATTTTTCAGTTTTGGTTGGAAAATTCTCTCTGAGCGGGAAAATTCGGAAAAAAAATCGAAAATAGAGCTCCGCTGAAACAAGAATAACTTCGAGGTTTTTGGATGGAAAATTTTCATTTTTGGGATTTTTCTAGATGTAAGATTGATGTATCCACTTTAAAAATCGAAATCGCGATTCATGATACAGGGGGTGAAAAAATCGCTTTCAAAGTAAGGGATGACAAAATCGTAAAAAATGAATTTTTACCAAATTAGAACCCCATTTTTTTATGGCAGATATTGAATCTACGTTAAAAAATAATGTGAGTGTATGCATCACACCCTTGCCCTAAAGTGGATATTTTCTGAGTTATTCACGAAAAACTGTTTTTCGTCTTGAATTTTCAGCTATTTCTTTTCCCTTCACTCCAAAATGATGAAATTTTCAGGAACTGTTACTTAAACCATGTTTTAGATTTTACTACCCTAATATGCAAGATAAAAAAGTTACAGGTTGTTCCTAAATAGATGGCGAATTTGGATTCGAATTTGTATCGGAAACCTCTTTATTTCAACTAATCGGCCATCGGTTTTCTCTCCAGTGATGTATAAATAATTCCTTATGAACCATATGCAAAAACTTACCATGTTTTACATTATTTTTTTTTATGATAGATATCATTAATTACATCTGCCAAATTCCTCTTTATTCAGTAGCATTTTGTGTTTACTATTAATTTGGTGATAATTCGTATTAAGTTATAAAATCGATCACTATGCCTAATTTTACCCATGAAGATTATTTAAATCTCATTCTACTTCATGGAGTGTTCATTGAGAGATACCATTACCAGAACCATGACATACTTGAGAAATGTCGGATCTTTCGTTAAGAAAACTATACACAGAGAAAAAAATGTAGTAGGGTGTGATGCATACACTCACATTATTAGGTGTACAAATAAGTTTCCGCGGTTTGTCAAAAGATGGCCTTACCAGAAGGTTATGGAGAAATTGTCAGATGTAAAACGTAATATCCAAAGTTTAGTCATCTGGCAACACCATAACCTTAAAGTACTAGTGATTCCGTATCAGCATCACGTAATTTTTTTCGTGCAAAAATGTCAAGTTTTATTCATCATTTGCGGGAACTTTTGATTTTCTTCTTTAATGTGAAAAAATCTGCAGCTGAGGCGCATCAATTGCTTCTAGAAGCATATGGTGAAGCTGCCTTAAGTGAGAGAAGTTGTCAGAAATGATTTCAAAAGTTTAAGAACGGTGAGTTTGACGTTAAAGACAAAGAACGCAGTGGAAGGCCGAAAGTGTACGAGGACATGGAATTAGAAGCACTATTGGAGGAAGATTCGTCCCAAACGCAAAAAGAACTTGCACTTACTCTACAAGTGATTCAACAAGCAATTTCACATCGTTTAAAATCGTTAGGAATGATTCAAAAACAAGGAAATTGGGTTCCATATGAACTAAAGCCGAGAGACGTTGAACGCCGATTATGCATGAGTGAAATGCTGCTTGCCAGGAATAAAAAAAAGAGTTTTTTGCATCGTATAGTCACTGGTGACGAAAAATGGATTCACTACGATAATACAAAGAAGAGAAAGTCATGGGTTAAGCCCGGCGAACCATCAACATCGACAGCTAAGCCGAATATTCATGGAAAAAAACTCATGCTGTGTATTTGGTGGGATCAGCTTGGTGTCGTGTATTATAAATTGCTGAAACCAAGCGAAACCATTACTGGAGCTCTCTACCGAACACAATTGATGAGATTGAGTCGGGCACTTAAGGAAAAACGCGCCCATTACTACTTCAGACACGACAAAATTATTCTTTTACACGATAATGCTCGTCCACATGTTGCGGCGCCGGTAAAAACATACTTGGAAACACTCAACTGGGAAGTTTTACACCACCCGCCGTATTCACCAGACTTAGCCCCTTCTGATTATCATCTGTTCCGGTCGATGGCACATGGTCGGTCTGAGCAGCGCTTCACATGATGTAGAAGACACCAAAAATTGGGTAGATTTGTGGATAGCGTCAAAAGATGAAGAGTTTTTTCGACGGGGTATGTTGCCAGAAAGATGGGGAAAAGTAGTGGCAAATGATGGAAAATACTTTGAATAAAACGTAATGTACTTTTCCTTTACAATAAATTCCTAATTTTTTATAAAAAACCGCGGAAACTTATTTGTACACCTGATATTTTTTAACGTAGATTCAATATCTGAAAGCGATTTTTGCACCCACTGTATCATGAATCGCGATTTCGATTCTTAAAGTGGATACATCAATCTTACATCTTGAAAAATCCCAAAAATGAAAATTTTCCATCCGAAAACCTCGAAGTTATTCTTGTTTCAGCGGAGCTCTATTTTCGATTTTTTTTTCGAATTTTCCCGCTCAGAGGTTCCAACCAAAACTGAAAAATTTTACATCAAAATAACTTGAAATTTTCTAAGATTCTATTTCTGCAATAAAAAAATGCTGTTCTAATCTGAAAAACGGAAGTTGACGACATTTCCGGAAAAACCGGAGGTGCTCATGCCTCGAAAATATTTTAGATTTCATCAGCATCGTGCTGAATTTCATAAAAATACGTTCAGTAGTTTCCCGTATAAATATGGGTGAGTTTCCTCGTGAAAGACCCTGTATAAGAACTCTCGATTTCTCAGATGGAAATACCCGAACACGCGTTCATATGTAAACGGGAGGCGATGAAAACTTTACAGGGTGTTTATTCGTTCTTAATAAGGGAAAATATATTCGGCTTAGATGTTGGATATCCGATCTTGAATTAACTGAATTATTAACTGCTATCTGTAACATCTCATTGTTAGTCGATTCACTAAGTATGGTTCC